>JAQGBT010002616.1:0-23136 GCA_034698585.1 Disparrhopalites patrizii | reverse complement strand
GAAAACAAATAAACGAGAAAATAAAGAGAAAACACAGAAAACAAATAAACGAGAAAATAAAGAGAAAACACAGAAAACAAATAAACGAGAAAATAAAGAGAAAACACAGAAAATAAATAAACGAGAAAATAAAGAGAAAATACAGAAAATAAAGAAATGAGAAAATGAGAGAAATACAGAAAATAAAGAAACGAGAAAATGAGAGAAATACAGAAAATAAAGAAACGAGAAAATGAGAGAGATACAGAAAATAAAGAAACGAGAAAATGAGAGAAATACAGAAAATAAAGAAACGAGAAGAATACTGAGCAGGATCAAAGAAGGAATTACAAGGGCCTTGAAAAGAAAGCCAGGAAAACGTGGGCTAGAAAGGACATTAAATTCGTCAGTATTAGGTAAAGGCGAGACAAAGCCAGGACCAAGAAGAAAAAGGAAGCCATAGAAGAATATCAATGGAGCTACACATAAATGGGGGGAAATATCAAAGAAATCGCAAATGAAAAACGAGGCACGGGTGCATGCATGCAAAAACACATTTGACAAGAATTAGTGGTGTCACCCAACAGATTTCCCTCATGCCGAATTACCTCTGGAAAAAAGAAAAGCGTGGGTTTAGGGGGCCAAAGGTAAAACAAGTTTCTCTCATATATAACCTGTTATTCCAAACTCCTGATAAACCCTAGCTCCCAGTTTCTTCCTTTCCCGATAAATCCCCATCTCCTTGGAATTAGCATTGGTTATCACGCACAAGACTTCCCCCTCCCTATCATGATTCACATAAGGGGAAAATGGTGGAGAAAACATAAATAAAAAAAAAATGTTGGGAGGACATAAGGGGAAAGAGGACGGTGGGATGAAAATGGATAAAAGACAGGAAAATCAATCTTTTTTTTGCAAAGACTCATATATTCCGTCTTGGACCTCTTCATCTTATCTTTCTCTCTCCTTCCCAGTACTGTTTTCTTTCTTTTCCACGCCATACGCAGCTTATTTGCTCCAATGACACTGGAAAAAGAATTTGCAACTCCGTGATTAGCTCCATGGTTATCTATGGACGGGATGAGAAAAACATTTTTTGCAAAAGGATCTGCACAAAGATGGATCTTTCTGCCTCCTGCCTAGCCAATCCCAATCTGTTTGTGCAGTCTCCAGTAAAATTTACCAGGAATTGTCTCGAGTACCTCAACACATTTGTCCTGAAGAGATGTTGACCTTGAGGGAAAATGCCAGCACGAGTTCTCTCTCTCTCTCTCTCTCTTCTTTCTTCACCTAAAGGACCAGGGCTAGCAACTTCCTCTGAAATGCGAATCTTAATGCTTGAAAGGAGAGCTTGAGATCTGTTGCTTAATACTTGTCTCATGCACAAGGATAAACTTTCTCCCTGTGTACACCATCCAATGCTTTCTCCTAGTTAACCGTCAGCAAAAAAAAAAAAGTAACTGGCACTAAAAAAATGTTTTTCTTTCTCTCTCTCTCTCTCTTTCACCTTGCAGGGTGGAAAGGACTCGAGATTTCTTTCTCCTCTTCTAAGTCTTCACTTGGCTGGGAAAGTTTTCGTAAGATGAAAAAAAGGAGCTGGAAGACTGTGTGAGAGAGGGAATGAGAGATGGGAAATAATGCCCATCATGTCACATGGAAAATTGGCAAACTTATATGCTTGTATGTGTGTATCTACATGTATCATGGACGTACATTACATGTAAAGGTATGGGACGTACATATGGGCACAACATGTGGCCGTATGTACGTTTTTTCCTTGTGCAACAAAAAATACATTTGCAAAAAAAAAATTCTTCAATCGTTTTTCTTTGGTTCTTGTGGATTTTCTCTTTACTTTTTTCTTATTAAGCCATTCTCAGTGAGCCTTTGATTTCTCTTTATTTGTTTTTTGTACTTGTTCTAACTTTCTCTATTTTGTTTTCACTTTTGCCAACTTTTTATTTCATGCTATATATTTTTGGTGCCTCTTTTTCTTCCACTTTTTTGCATTCTATTTCTTTGGCTTTTCACAGCACTTTTTATTGCTTTCTTTTCCTTTTGCTTTTCTCAGCACGTTTCATTGCATTCTATTTCTTTGACTTTCCCCAGCACTTTTTATCGCTTTCCATTTTTTTGACTTTTCTCAACATTTTTATTGCTTTCTATTTTTTTTATGCATTTGTATTGTTTTTTTCCTTGTTACTATTTCATTGCATTTCTCTTTGTTGCTTTCTTTTTTCCTCGTTACTATTTCTTTGCATTTCTCTTTGTTGCTTTTTTCTCGTTATTTTTCTTACATTTCTTTTTAATGCTTTCTCCCCTTGTGTTTTCTCTTTATTTGTACTACGTATATGCTTTTTGTTTCCTCTTAATTTTCTCTAAATTTCTCTTTATTACTCTGCCTTTAATCACTTTTCTTTTCTGCAGCTTTCTCTTTTCTCTAAATTTATTTTCTTTTTTGTAATTTTACCTTTCTCACCTCCGCCTTTCTGAAAGTGTTTCTTTATGACTTCTCATCGTTTTCCCTTTTTCTCGTCCCTAAATTTCAGTTTCTTATTTTCTCTTTGTCCCTTTCTCCCAACGTTTTCTTCCTTTTATCTACCATTTTGTTTTCTCTCTTCCGTTGTCAGCTTTCACAGTTTGTCGTTTTATTTTGTTTGATGTTTTACCTTCCCTCCTGATCGGCCTCCCTTTGATTTCAGTAATTCTATGTATTTCCCTGAGTCTTCATTTGAGTCCCTTTTTCTAATTTATATTATTGTATTTCCCCTTTGCCCGCTCTCTGTGTACATTTCCTGCTTAATTCCTTTCATTTCCGTTCCCTTGAGCCATCTTCCTCTCTGCACTTGTATGCCTTTTCCGCTCTCGATATCTTCTTAACTTTCACTTGAAGGATATGAACTTATTTTTGACCTGCACGCACTCTCATTCAGCAAGGCCTTTCTATCTGTTCTGGAATATCTCGACATGTAGTTTCGGATTGCCCCATCTGCTCCGTCTTAGCCTCCACACGCTTTCATGGGGTTTTTGGTGTAATATTAATTTATATGTATTCTTTATCTCTCTGTCTCTCCACGTTATTCTCGGATTCATGTTCCATCTGGGAATGTTTCTCCCCGTCGGCTTTCTATCCATATGTTTTATTTCTTCCTTCTCCACTCACTTTCTCCGACGTTTCCATCCAACTTCCCTTCCTCCCCGACATCTGCTTTCCTTTACATCTCCGTCATTTTTCTTCTGAGCACAACTTTACATTTGGTAATGCATATGATCTTTCTTTATATTTATTGTGCAGAAAGAAAAAAAAGCCTGGAAGACACCAGAAAGAAACAAGGAGATAAAAAGGACTTCACCATGGCTAGGAGGAGACTTGAAATACACATTTTATTTTATGATTGTATCTACCTAAGTTGAACGAGTGCAATGTATGCACGTACATATTCCCTTGCAAATATTTGCCCTTACTCTTACTCTGCTTAATCAGATTTGTGAAAAAAGGGAGGAAAAACTAGATTTGTCTGGGTTCTTTGTGTGGTTATGTAAAAGCATTGTATTTCGCCCCCTGAAAAGCACTCGTGCTCAATTGAATTCAAAGACATATGAATGTTTTATCCTCGTCATATGCCTTGCTTAGGAGTACCCGTATTTTTTCTCTTTTGACATATAAAGGAACTTTTCCTCCATTTTTACTTATTTCCATTTTTTGCCGGAGAAAAATAATAAATTCCCGGAATCCTGACTCGGTTTTCTCTGATAAGGGGACAATCAGTGGGTACTCGAAACTCTTGAGGGGTCCAATATGCCGGAGGTTGTGGAAATATTCAAAGATGTACATATTCATCATTCCAAGGACAGGATAATCATATGGGATTCTTTTTACCTTTGGAGTTTTCTACCTCGTCGTTTCTGCGTGCTTGGGAAGGACGGGAGCGTGGATGGGAATGAATGAAAGGATTCTCCAGGAATGTCTTTGTATGGTCTCCGGTGATTCCGTCTCCAGTCACATTCCCTCGTAATTATTTAGTAGCATGTTCTCTTAAGACTCCATTTTTTAATGCACAACCTTTGTTTACTTTTACCTTGCTTTTTCATATCCTTTCTACAATTTCTTCCTCCATAGCTTGTCTCTTTTCTCTTGATTTTTCACGAATATTAAACTTGTTGTCTTTAATATTTTCCCGTCTTTCTTTGTAGTTTGTGTTTGTATCCTTGTTTTTTTTTATTTTTCTACTGCTTCCTTAATTTTATATCGTTTTTACTTTTATCTCTGATTTATTACTTTCGCTTTTTGTTTTGATTGTTCTCATGTATCTGTTTTTATATTTATATTTGTGCATAGGTACCTCTTTGTTTTTTTTATTTTTGCTTTCTTCGGGTTTTATTTCCCAGATTTCTCTTTGTTTTCCTTTTTTTACTGCTTTCCCTCTCTGTTTTTGCTGCTCTTCTTTCTCTATAATTTGTTCGCCCACTTTCTCTTTTTTTTACTTTTCCTACGCTTTCCTTCTGCTTTTATTTTTCCTGCGCATTCCTTCTTTGCATTTATTTTTCCTGCGCGTTCCTTCTTTGTTTTTATTTTTCCTGCGCGTTCCTTCTTTGTTTTTATTTTTCCTGCGCTTCCCTTCTTTGCTTTTATTTTTTCTTCTTTCTCTCTCTCTGCTTGCACATTTATTTATTTCGCTCTGTGTATTTTCTGGCTTTGTCCCTGATTCGGTTCTTGCTTTTCCCGGTGGTTTTATTTTTTCAACGCTCTCTCTTCCCAGTTTGACCTTTTTTTCTATATTGACTCTTTTTCTATATTTTCTTTTGCCCCGATTCTCTCCTTGTGTTTTTGTTTTCCGCGCTTTCTTCGTTTTTGTTGCAAGTTCCGCACTATTTTCTGTTTACATTTCCCTTGCTTCCGCTCGTTTTACGTCTTGTTATATACCACGTTACTATGTTTATATACAGGCCTCATTATTCTACTAGCTGTTCTACATGCCCACATAACAAGAAGGACGAAAAAAGTTCGAAGAAAACCTGCTGATTCGTACATGTTGGGATCCTTTTTGTAGAAGGAGTCACTAAAATTACTGGGAAAGCCACCCAAACATCCTGGAACTACTTCTGGCCTGAAGTAAAAAAAAATAGTGTAGGGGGCCAAGGAGCTTGTTACGTTTCTTCAACTTCTCCCTTAGAAAATGTGGGGAAGAAAGAGTCCAAAAAAGATGAGTTAGTCTAATTTGACAAGTATCCCGTTGGTATAAGTTTGTGCAAACAAGCAATGTGAGGAAGTTAAGACGTCATAGGAAAATGTGCCGTAATCCATTCTCATTTATGTGATCTGAAGACCACCTGAATACAACATATTTACGTATGCAATTACTCATAATTTGTCCCAGGATATGTTCAACTTGGCCCAAGTTATATTTCTCATTATGTAAAATGAAGTCGAACAGAAAAAAAACCTTTGGAGTTGTCATATGCTTACGTGAGGAATGATTTATTCCACATTTGCGGGTGAATCCTATTAGGAGCACTTTCCCCGAACATTTTGTTCTTTACCATTTCCATAGAATTTACATTTGTTAGGTACAAGAATTTAAAAATAGACATTCGTTTCTGTACGTACATTTTTGATGTGGCTGTTTGTCAACCTGAGCATTGGCGGGTGCGTAATTCCCTTTGGTTTCCCCGGATTGGTCTGCCAGGTCCTCTGCATAACTTAAAATAGATGCTCATGCATTATGAACCACAGCTTTCTCTTTTTTTTCTTGGACCTTTTTTATATTGCTTTCTCCTTTTATACTTATATGTCTCCTTTTTTCTTAAAGCCATTGTGTATATGTCGTTTATTCACATACATATGTCGTATATCGTTTTTCCATTTTCTGTAGCCACCTACGTCACTTTCCACAAGTTTTACATTGTTTCTAGCTCTTTCTGAAGCTACGGCTATGTTTGAGTCGTTCTATTAGCTTTTTTATTCCACTTTGTTGCTCTCTCTTTCTTTGACTTTTCCCAGCATTTTTATTGCTTTCCTTTTATGTTTTCTCTTTCTTTGAATTTTCTCAGCATTTTTGTTGCTTTCTTTTTCTTTTTTCTCTGCATTTTTTATTGCTTTCTTTTTATTTTTACTCTGCGTTTATTATTGCTTTCTTCTTTTTCAGCGCATTTCTCTTTTTCTCTTTTTTTCTTCCAGTTTTTCTTTTTACTTTTTCAGTGCATTTCTTTTTATTTTTGCTTACATATTTTTTTTAGTTTACTTTCTCCTTTTTGTTTTCTGTTTTTTTCGGTTTTTTGTTTGTTTCTCATTACGTTTTGTCTAAATTTAAATTTCTCTTTGCTACTGTAGCTTCCCTATTCCCTAGCTTTCTCTTGAATCCCTTTTATTTTCTGCAGCTTTCACTTTTCAGATTTTGTTTTTTGTAATTTCGCCCTTTTCGCTTTCTCGTTTGTTGAAGCTTTTATTTATTTCTGCTCATCATTGTCACTTTTTTCTCGTCCCTAAATTTGAGTTTTTTGTTTTCTTCTTGTCCCTTTCTCCTAACGGTTTCTTCATTTTAGCCTCCAACATTTATAGCTTTCTCGGTGTGGAAAAAGTAAAAACTGGAACGTTATTTTACCTTTCCCTACTGCCCGGTTGTTTACTGGTTTTGCCAGTCGGTCATTGTAACGGTTGGATTTTCTCCAGTGTTCTCTTCCCCCTTCTGTATTTGTATTTTTGCATTTGATTTTTCATCTATGTCCCTCCATATTTCTTTCGACAATCTCAAGGTCTTCAGTGCGTTGGTCTTAAATGAATTATTATCATGTCTGTGTCCTTTGCTAACCTTGTGCTTTAAATCGTGCGCTCCATTCCATTTTCTCTGTCCCTAATTTTCCGCTCTGTTATTTTTTTTATCATGCCTCAAGACCAAATTATTCATGGGGCTTTTAAGCCTATTCTTGACTTGATGCTAATGCAATGTCGACAATGCGAAGTGGGCTTTCCTTACGGAGTCATTATATTACACCGGCCTTTTCTCTAATGTACCATTACCAACTTTCACTTCAAAGAATACTTTTGTTCAACAAAGAGGGATGGTTTAAGTCGGTTTTTTTCAAGGTTGATAAAGAAGAAGGAAAATTTATGTAAATGTGTTTCTTTATTCCTAAAATTACTCCACTAGATAGAAATACCACTATTTTTGGTTTCGGTCAACAATTATGGTAATGCAGTTGGAATGGACGGAATCCGGCTTTTATTATTCCTTTCGGAGGCATTTTAAATTCTTGAATGTTGAATTTATGCATGCGATTTCTTTTTTTTAGTATCCCCCATTTTTTATCACGGGTTGTTCCGGTAAGTAAAATATAATATCATTTAAAATTACACAAATGAGATTTCTACCCAGCACTTCCGCCTTCCTGACACAAATACAATGTAGGCCCGCATATTTATCATTAGTGGAGAAGACCTTGACAAGGGACAGGATACATTTGTCAGGAACAGGGCAGTAATTTGCGTGAAAACTTCTTCCAAAAGTCATGGATATATGCGTACTTTACTTACGTTAATTAAAAAACGCGGGAAGAGATTGGCGGGAAACCTTTTATGCAAGCATCGTTAGTAAAAACAGCGGAGGAACTATGATAGCAAACAATTTGTAAAATTTTTGGACCGAAAAAGTTTTACATTACATCTTCCAGCACTCGGGGAAATACCAAGGTTATTGAAGCAAGACGTTGAAGCAGTCGAGTAAGTCCTCTCTTATTCGGAAATAGTACAACGTGGCCGTTACTCTAGAACTTCCCCATCACATATCCTCTTTGCCACGGCTGAGTGGACAGCTTTTATGCTCCTTTCCCACATTTTTCACTGCTTGCTTTCAGCATTGATTTTAAAAAAGTAAAAAAGAGAGAAAGTTGCCAAAAAGAGGAAGAAAAAATGGGGGCGGGGGAACAGAGAAAAGCAAAAGAAATCGGGAGAAAGCGGACAAAGAATATAAAAACGAAAGAAAGCACAAACAAGTAAAAGCAAATGGAAGAAAAAACAAAATAAAATCGAGAGAAAGTAGAAAACAAAAAACGACGGGAGAAAGCAGGGGACAACAAACAATGGGAGAAAGTAGAAGAACGAAATAAAAACGAAATGAGAGAAGGCAAGGAAAGGCAAAAAAGGTAGAAAGTAAAAAACAAAATAAAACGGGAGAAAGCAGAAAACAAAATAAAACCGGCGAAAGCAGAAATCAAAAGTAAAACGACACCAGAGAATGCTGATAAAACCAAAAAACGGGAGAAAGCAGCAAAACAAAATAAACACGAGAAAAAGTAAGGAAAAACAAAGTAAAAACGAGACGCGCAAGCCCACAGAAATGCAGAAGAAAACGGGAGAAAGCAGAAAAACAAAATACGTTCGAGAAATAGTAGAAAAATCAAAAGAAAGTCGGAGAAAGCAGAAAAATAAAAAAAAGCAGAGAAAACAAAGGAAAATGGGAGAAAGCTGAAAAGCAAAATACAAACGAGAAAAAGTAGAGAAAAAGAAAAGAAAATGGGAGAAAGCAGAGAAAAGAAGAAGAAAATGGAAGAAAGCAGAGAAAAACAGAAATCAGAAAACAAAATTAGAACGAGAGAAAGCAGAAAAAGCAGCGGAGGACGAATGTACATTGGAGAAAGCAAAAGTGGAAAACCACTGAAACAAGGTCATAAGAAGTTGTATAGAAAGATCAGGCGGAGGGGTAAGAGATTTATGATATTGAAAAGAAGTCCTTACAGACGGCGAAAAGAGAAAAAAAGAGAGGAAAGCAAAAACCCTCCAAAAAATAACATTCTGGGTATTTCTCTCTCCTCAGCTGTCGGTGTTCCTTTCACCAAGTGGAAAATATATTTGTTTCATGCTGGTTAATAGGAAACATGTGTACCCTTTCCACATGGTGGGTCCCCTTTTCAACACTCATTCTTCCCACTTTCTCTCTCTCTTTAAAGGCAGGGAAAGTAATATCAAAAAGCGTAACGTACGCAATATATACTTAAATGCCACCCCCGAATATAAACAAGCCAGTGAGATTGCCATGTTGAAATACTCGGTTGTAAAGACAGCTACGCAGATTTCTCATAAATTCCATGGAATACACGCCCCGTCCTCGTGGTAAAAAAAAATTTTCATACCATCCGGGGAAATGCCTTGAACTTATTGGCAATGTGACAAGAAGGGGGAAGGTTGGATATAAGGGGCATAGGTCCCAGGAAAATAGTTACAGAAAGACATTAAAAAGTGAGACATCGTGAATTGTGATATAGGCAGTTGTTGAGAGATTGTAAAACACAGTGAGGGCGGGAGAGAAATGGGATTGCCAAGATTCAGAGAATACAGTGAGGGAGAATGTCAGGAGACCATTTTAAAGGAAAGATGGTGAAGCAAGGAGAGACAACGAAAACCGACAGAGAGAAAGGGTCCAAAGTACAAGAGAATCCAGAGAGAAACATTAGAGAGATATTTAATTCATGGAGAAAGTAACGTGAAAATCCGTGAAAGTGTACGGAGAAATACATACTTAGAATTAGGAAATAGTAAGTGAGAAAGAAAAACTCAGAAAGATAACCATAAGAAAGTGTTCAGATATATCTGTAGTTGAATAAAACGTGGATGTTAAGAGAGAAGGTAAACAGTTTTGAAAGTTAGCCGAGCGTTGAAGGAGAAAGTAAACAGAAAGAGCTTAGAGGACAAGTGCACGAGGAGAAAGTTAAGAGAAAGAGCTAAAAAAGAAAGTGCACAAAGGGAAAGTTAAGAGTAAGAGCTGAGAAAGAAATTGTAGAAAGAGAAAATTAAAATAAAACGCCAAAAGAAAAAATGTACAACGAGAAAGTTATAAAGAAGACCTGAGAGGGAAAGTTAAGAGAAACAGCTGAGAGGGAAACTTAAGAGAAATATTTGAACGAGACATTGTACAAAGAGAAAGTTAAGAGAAAGAGCTGAGAGAGAAAGTTCAGAGAAAGATTTGAACGAGACATTGCACAAAGAGAAAGTTAAGAGAAAGATCCGAGAGAGAAATTGTACAAAGAGAATGTTAAGAGGAAGAGCTAAGAGAGACACTAAAGAGAAATATTTGAACGAGACATTGCACAAGGAGAAACTTAAGAGAAATAGCTGAGAGACACTTAAAAGAAAGATCTGAGAGAGAAATTGTACAAAGAAAAACGTAAGAGCAAAATCTGATAGAGAAAGTGTACAGAGAGAAAGATAATACGTTGAAAGAGAAAGCGTACAAACAGAAAGTTAAGAGAAAGATCTGGAAGAGAAAGTGCACAAAGAAAAACTTAAGAGCAAGATCTGAGAGAGAAATTGTACAAAGAGAAAGTTAAGATAAAAAGCTGAGCGAGAAAGTGTACAGAGAGAAAGTAAACAGAGTTCAGAGAGACATTTAAGCGAGTGTCACGATGTAAATTATGCATTTAGAAAGAGAAAGCTTACACGGACAGAGAATACACGGAGAAAAATAATGTTACCAGAGAGAAAGCCAACACCCGGAGGAAGATTACGAGGAGAAAGAGAAAGTGAAAACATGCCAGAAAGGGTCTCGAAGCATAGCAGGAAAAGCAAAAAATAATAATACGGAGACTATCCATAAAATATAAACAAATATTCCGCATCCAGTGCGTGCGAAAACAATGGTGCACTTCGAGAGAGGCTTTTACCCGGGAGGAAATAGTGGGAGCGGAAAGCCATAAGGAAAATATAAATGCATAAATAAATTTCAATAAAATAAACAGTGCCAAGAGAGAGAGAAGGCCATTGTGAGAAGACACTCCACAGAGGCAAAGAAGCATGAAGTCCCAAAAGAGCTTTCTCCGCCTGCACTCGCCCCAACCCACAATGGCGTGTGAGTGGTGTCAATCAAACCTTTCTTTCTGTCAGCTGGTCATTCAAGGCTGAGAAAGTTTTCCAAAATAAATGTGTCCGTGTACATATATGTGCTGATCACTTGAAGGGAAAAGCGAAGCACCCACCTGAATATTTTTGCACCACTTCACTAAAGCTTGAATGGACTCCGGAAGGGCACCAATTTCTCCCCATGGAAAAGCTCTTGTTCATATGGAGGAAAACGACCGGTGTATATCAATGGGGAAAATGCCAATAAAAGTTTTTTGGTACAGAAACTTACTTTTGAATGTGTGTGTACATATGCAGGGAATTGCATCTACATGTGTGTAATACGTGGAAAAATGTGGGCTAGTACTACATCCATATTTTTTGCCTTCATTACTACGGCTTCTTATGCCTTTGGCTTGCACAATTCCTGTAAAAAATGACTCCAGGTTGCGACCAAATTTTATTGCTTTTCCCCGGCATCCGGCAGCGAAGGGGGTGAGATTCCTTGCATTTTTTTTCCTTTGTCCCCTTTTCTTCTTGACCACTCTCTCAATTTCAAGGTTCATGGATATTTTTTTGCAATTTCCCCTTTATTTGTACTTCCCTGTATCCGGAATGCGTGGGCGGAAATTCCCGCAAAAAAGGGCTCAATAATTAGCGGGGAAATTGGACTTTTAAAAAAACTCCCGTTTCCAAGATATTTGTGTGGGCGAGTGTCATGCTTTCATTTTTATACTGTGTAAAAATGAGGCATTGGGAGAATGTGTGATTTTTTGGGGGATAAAGCCCCGGGGTTGTCTTGTTTCTAAGCGTCTGGACTCATTCTCCAGGTTTTTTTTGTCTTTGAACATGTGTATGTTGCCTGGGATACCGGGGAAATGTGGGTGGGTACCCGGAGAATTCCACCAGAAGCAGCCCGTGGATAATACCGAGAATTCATGGGCGGACTTCCGTTTTATAATAACATGCGGGAGCGAAAAAACAAATCTCCTGGTATCCTTTTGTCATGTAAAAAGGACCGCAGAAATGATGTGGAGGAGGATGAAGAGGGGGATTTCCTTTTTAAGGAAGAAAATTAAGGCAGGAGTACGTCCATAAAAGAAAGAAGGGAAAGAGGATCTAGTGTGAATAATGTTTTCTCTCCATTTTTTTCTCTGCCGAATAATGTTGTTCTCTTCCATTTTTTTAGCATCACTTTATCCTCAATATCATTATCTTTTTCTTGCAAAATTTCCTCCGGGAAACACTTATGTATGTGTCTTTTTTGCAAAATAAGTAAGGATTTATGTGGGGGGATATGATCTCCATGTGGTAATTTTTTTCAGATTTACTTTACACGTACATTCTTCCATTTTCTTCCATTTTCCCTTCAGCTTTCTCCGAGCTCCGTAGCATTGTTACAGCTTTCTCCAAAGCATTGTCTACAGCCTAATATTTCTTTCTTCTTTTCTTCCAGCTTTCACAAACTTTCTCGGTACAATTTCCTCTTTGGCTTTCTTTTGAGGTTTCTCACTGAATTTTTCTCCAGAGAAATTCCCCTTATCTCAAGCTATCTCTTACTTTCGAATTTTCTTTCTAAATTTTTCTTAAGCTTTCTCATAATCTTTCTCTCCAACTTTGTCATTATAATTTTTTCTAGATTTCTCATAATCTTTGCCTCCTTGTCCCTAGATTCCACCCTTGTTTTCTTTCCAACTTTCTCTACCTTTCTCTTTCGTACACTTTCCAGCTTTCTCCAGAGCGTTTGATTTAAATTTGTGCAGCTTTTCTTTGTATCTACCTTTCTCCTTTGCATTTCTCCCAATCTTTCTCTAGCTTTTCATTTAACTTAGCTGTTGATTTCCTTCGAGCTTTCTTCCTTATTTTCTTTTCAACTTCCCTTCTACCTTTCACTCAAGATTTAACAATTGATTTCCTTCTAGCTTTCTCTTTTTCGTGCTTTTCTCTCATCTTTTTTATTTGTTTCTTGTCCCTATCCTTTCCCACTCATTTTTTTTAAACACTTCATCCCTTTTTTTGCCCCCTTTATCCCTCTGGCGTCCCCCTTATCTCTCTGGGGATCAATACCAAGAGAAACTGCCTCCGCCATGAGGAAGTAATTATGCATGAAAAATGTATCCAGAAGTGGGACAAGATCTGGCAGGAAATGTACTCTCTCAGGGGGACGGCTTAGAGGTGTACATATGGCATATATCTATACTTATGTACGTAAACAAATGAGAGACTTCGGTTGATTATTACTCTTTTGCCATTTTCTTTCCCTTTTTCCTCTTCTTTATCATCTCATAGCCTTTCGCATATGCATATATACGTACACACACATGTATACGCCCCTTTCGTAACAGTGTCTTAAATAACACGCATATGCATGCATGCTTAATTACGATTTTTTTCACATAGTACTACTATAGAAGCAAATTTTGGGAAGAAAATCACATTTTTTCTTTTATTGTCTCTAATTATTTACTTTAGTCCGCTTTCTGTACGTATTACACAGGAGTTTTATTCTTTCAGGATGTCCCTTTGTGAGGAAGCGCGTGTGTTTTCCCATGTGTATGTATGGTTCAAGGGCAGTACAGTCATAATTACCACAATTTTCTTCCCCAGAAGCTTTCTTAACGGATCCTTATTGGACTCATAACCATGACTATTGCTCACTCCGGGGATTTCACGGGGGAGGACAAACCAAGGAGAGGATGCAATCGGGGAAAGTTAGAAATCTGAGAGAAAGAGAGAGGACAAATGATGGAGGAAAGTAGAGGAGAAAGTCATACAAAGAGAGAGAAATAGAAACAAAATGATGAGAGAAAGAAAGATAAAGAGGGAAATTAAGAGAGAGAGAAAATTGATTAGGAAAAACAGATGGAGAAAGAGAGACATCCGGAGACAAGAACTATGTCCGTAATTAATAATGGCGTCTTCCCCCTCTGCTTTCTCTTTTGTAATCCCCGAATTATTTTTTTGTACTCCTCCTTTCCACTTTTCCCCATTGCTCCTACATAGTCATTATGGGGCTTTCACCAACGCCATTCGCGGGACTTCTTCCTCTCGACAGTCCCCGCCTTTCCCTCTTCTGAGTGCTCTGAACTCCCTCCGTTTCATTTCAAAGCTCTTGTTTTGTTTTTCCTTTTTATACACATCCTCCTTTATTTTTGCGAAGAGAACATTGCCCCTATTAACCCTTTCCTGCTCTCCTCTCACCTCTCCTAATTCCTCTTATGCTAATTCACCTTCTCAACTTATTACTACCCATTTTTAGTGGTTATCGCCATGTGACCCATTTTATCCTCCCCTTGCTCTGGCTCCACCTTTTTCCGCAGCCTTCACCAACAATGGCCTTTCCTCCGGGAAAATGTGATGGAAAACCAGAAATCATCTGACTCATCATTTATCCATTCATATATTTCTATGTAACTTGATGCTGAAGAGGAAAAAGCGTGGGGAGGAAAATAATTAATTTTTCACACTTTTTGTCTTTTCCTCTCTTTGTCTTTGGTTTCCTCTCCTCTTTTTTTCCGTTCGTTTCTTCATCTATTTCGCCTGACCTCGTCCCCCTCTAGTTTGGTAATCCCCTCTTGTGTTTCCCAAAAGCCCCTCTCAGCTTTCTCCATCATTTATTTTTCATATCAATAGTATAGACGGAATGGAAGGGAATTTGCATCCCATCCTTCCCTCCTCACCATCACCTTGAGCTCCCCCATTTATGGTGCAATCCTCCTCAGTTTGAGTGGAGGATTTACTCCACGGTATGAAAAGAGCTTGGAAAGACGGGGGAATTGCAGCTACAGCCGTAGAGGATAACAAGTACCAAGCAAATTTTGCATCTCATTCCTACAGATAAATGAAGGGAAGCCCCGGGACCGGAGGGAATGCCTGGGAGTACTTATAAGGGAGCAGTATGGGGTATGACAATTGCTGGGGGAAATAAAACAATAACATTATTTCCGGTGGTAATAATCATGGTCATTGTACCTCCAAACGACCCTCAGTCCTCCCCCTTTCCAGCTGGCAATGTGGTTCTCTTCAAAGGCTACCAAATAACTGGATTACACTGGAGAAGGTTGAGAAGGAATATTGTCATAAGTACATATACCCATTTTGTAATTCCGCCCTTATAAATAGAGACTCACACATATTGTGAGGCTCCCAAGAAATAGAATTGAACGGGAGAAAATATGTCTGGATGAAATTTCGTGAAACTCAATTCCCCCCCCCCACCAAAATGAAGGACAAAAAGTACAAAACAATTCCAGTATTTCCTAATCCGAAGAACTGGAGAGAAATACCTCATAGATTCCCTCAATGGAGGGAATTCCCACGCTCTTTCATGATGATTATCATCTTTTTCAAGACGATCCCTCCTTCCCTTTGTTCTCATTGTAAGGGATTCCACCCACAAATAAAGGGTTAGATCCTCTGGGAAGGAAGGTGATAATGGAAACACGGGAAATATGTTGGTCCTTATGAATTCAGGGGATTCTTCGGGGGAGGAGAAGAGGCGGAGAAGTTGGACGGAAGTTGGAAGGGAGATATGAAATGTCAGCTGTAAATGAATGCTACACAATCCCCCCGGTGTATTTATAGGTCCTTTGCCATGAATACAAGGCCAGGGTGAAACAAAGGGAGAGACAGCCAGAGAGAGAGAAAGGGAGAGAGAGATAGTGAGGGAGATTGTGAGGGCGCGAAAGGAATGTGTGAAGACATCAAAATTCTTGGAGTTGACGAGAAAGAAAAAGTGAGAGACCGCCTTTGATAATCATTGTATAACAATATGGACAAGAAGTCTAAAATCCTGGTTGGTGCAACTTTCACTTGATCAGTTTATATACCTAGAACACACGTGTGACGTATACGTGTATATGTATATGTGCATGTATATAGATTTGTTTGTGGGTGTCACATGATGGCTTTTTATACTGTCGATTTTCACCCTTCTCACCTCTTGCGCTCCTTTTTTACAAAGAGAAAGTCCAAGAATTTATGAGCTTGTGTGCATGTGTGGGTGATAGGGCATATAAAAGCTATTTCTTCCTTTTTTCTTATTTTGCTTTCTCTCCCTTTCTCTCTCTCTCTCTCTCTCTCTGTCTTTCTCTCTTTCTCTCTCTCTTTCTGTCTCTATCCGTCTTTCTCTCTCTCTTTCTGTCTTTCTCTCTCTCTCTCTTTCTGTCTCTATCCGTCTTTCTCTCTCTCTTTCTGTCTTTCTCTCTCTCTCTCTTTCTCTCTTTGTCTCTCTCTTTCTGTCTTTCTCTCACTATCTGTCTTTCTCTCTCTTTCTCTCTCTATCTGTTTTTATCTCTCTCTTTTCCTCTCTTACTCTCTCGCTTTCTCCCTCTCGTGCTCTCTCCTGCTTTGTCTCCTGCTCTCTCTCTGTGTCGGTCTTACTTTCTCTCCTGCTCTGTCTTCATCTCTCTCTCTCTCTCGCTGTCTCACCGCTCACTCAAATAAATTTAGCGCTCCACATGTCAACGTGACGGTATTTGGGAAGTGCCAGGCATGGCAGAAAATGCCTGCTCGGTCGTCAACTGCATGTGACAAACATTCCCAAGTCACGACGCTCTCGAAATCCTCCCACTATATTTTTCCATCCCCTTTTTATCCTCCATTTCTTCTCTTTCTGTATACACATTCTGGATATTTCCACATTGTTCTGTACAAGGTCCCAGGGAATCCTGTATTTCTCTCTTTCCCCGGCTTTCTTGTGTCGTTCGTCCTTTCTTCCTTATCAAACCTCTCCATACCTTGGATTTTTGACGTGGCCACCTTTTGTGCGGCGCTTTTGGAACTGTCTTCCTAGCTGTCATTTTATGGTAACTTATTTCATGACTTTCTCTCTCTGGCTGCTGCTTTATAACTGCCTTTCCTGTACGATTTTGTTGTAATACTTAATTTTTTTGTTTATTATATTTTCATTTCTCTGGCTTTCCTTGGGTTTTTATCAACTTTCTCTCTAGCTTTCTCTTTCTTTTCTGGCTTTCATTTTTCAGAATCTCTATGCATATTTCGTTCTGTTTTCCCCTTATATTTTATCTCTTTCTGATCTCTGATTTTTTAATGATGACATTGTTTCTCTTTCTTTTGTGAATTTGTCTTTCATCTATTGTTTGAATTATCTCTAAGATACGCAGCTGTCTTTTCTTTCTCACGAGCGTGTATATTTCTCAATTTTTCTTTCTTGTTTCGTTGCACATCTTAACTTATTTTAAATTTCGTAGAAATTTACATTCCAGCTCTTTTCTGTGTCATATTTGTTTTGATTTTACTCGTCAGCACTTGTCAATAAAAGTTTTGTCAGTGATTCTTTTCCCAAATTGTCTGCATCATCGTCTCGAAAATTTCTTTGCCTCCCGACATTCTGTGGCTCGTTTTTGCTGTTCCAATATTTTTACAATTTCATATTGATTTCTCCGTTTTTATGTCGACCTTATTTGTTATTGGGACTTTCCTTTTTACATTAGTACGTCCTTATGTCCTCCTTTTCATTTTGGTAGATTCTTGCACTCAAAATATTCCTATCTGTACTTGAGGTCCTTTCTCAGGTTTCCTCCCCTTCTCACTTTTATTACTCCAGTTTTTCCCTCTCCAACTCTGTTGCAATCTCAACCTTGTCACTACTTTCTCCGTCTGTTTGTGCGCGTGAAGTGTACTTGAAAAAGAAAAAGTTCTGAACGTCAACATCCTTTTCTCTCCTCTCTAGAGTTCTCTCTAGAATTCTCAGAAAGTTCCCCCTTTCAAGGTTGACATGTAGGAGGAAGAACAAAAACTGAGCACCTTTCAGGTTTCTTTCTACCCCGACCCACCTCACATGAAAAAGCTGGAATGTTGTTGTTTTTGCTTTTCCCCATCAAAAACAATTCCCTCTTGACAAGGTCAAAATATAAAACATGGAGAAGGGACGCTCTAGATGGGAAAGTCGTGCATGCGTGAATAAGCTGGGATGAAAACAGAAGAAGGGCGTGGGAGATGTGATGGGAAGCATTGTGTGAGCAGATGCCATGTCTTATTATTACATAATAATAAAAGGAAGAAGAAGAAGAGGAAAAAAGTTAATGAAGCCTTACTTGTTATTGTGAACAATATAGTCAATAATTTTCGCTAATTGTTTCTCTACAAGAGCCAGGCGAATCCACAGGTACTTTGTTCCAGCCACGGAGTTCCGTTTCTGTAGCGGTGGCTTCACTCCAATCCCAATCTTACTTGCACTTTCACTTCCTGACGATGATCGCCTGTCAAAAAAAAAAACACAAGGGAAGAAGAGAAAATTTATTCCTCCAGGAAATTAACGTCCATGCATAATGTTATCATACGTTAAAAAACACTACATATCTTACACGCGTATATACATATAGTGTGTACATATGTATGTACATACTGCCTACTCACAACCGTCTAAGTCTTATCACACCCTGTATGGAGCCCCACATAAAAATATGCATAATACACCCAACTTTCCCCGCTTTCTCCTTCCCAAACACATAATTCATGTTCCAAAATATTCCCCCATCACTCCGCCACACCAAATAAGGTACCTTAAAAAAATGGGGCGTACCTAGGTAAAAAACAAAAAAATTTCCACATAATAACCATTTTGACTTGGGGAATGTTCTACAGGAGAAAGCTGGGGAAATTCCACTGCACATATTCACTTTTTTTTCTACATATCGTCTCCTTCCCCGCATATGCACGGTCTCCCAAAGGTGTTTATTACGGATATAAAAAATGATATACAGACATATATCTGGCTAATACGTGCGTGTTTACCAAAATACCAAAACCCCGTTGGTTTCCCTCTGCACGAGAGATATATTTGAACCATGGAAATGACCAAGTTGACATGTGATTAGATTAAAATTCTAAACCTCGCACAGATTCCGCCTCAGCACCGCCAGACACTTTTGTAAATAAAAATGTTACGGCACGCCAACCTTTGTCATGCTCCTGTGGAATTTTCCGTGGTGGGACAAATACAAGGAATGGTACTATTCATGGTGGAGTTCCCACCGTATCAACACCAAAGGGTTGTACATAATACGGATACGTCCGTATGGAGCGTGAGAGAACCCCCAAAAAATTATTAATAGTCGATGCTTGGTTCGTCCCTGAAACGTGGGTAGAATTATTTGATTTTATTATAATGTTACATGTTCTTTCTCTTCCTCCTCCTCCTCCACCATTTGCAACAGTCAGAGAGCCTTCCCACTTACTAATAC
The DNA here is from genome assembly GCA_034698585.1 of Disparrhopalites patrizii. Taxonomy (NCBI): domain Eukaryota; kingdom Metazoa; phylum Arthropoda; class Collembola; order Symphypleona; family Sminthuridae; genus Disparrhopalites; species Disparrhopalites patrizii. The sequence continues at coordinate 4,122 of JAQGBT010002616.1, read as the reverse complement.
GGCCCTTCCCATTAGCAAAAACGAGGGGGGAGCAGAAAGGGTGAGCGGAAATCTACTGCGGACATGTAACCATCCCCCTACAGGCTTGAATGGCTGCAAGTAGAGCGGAAAAAGGATGCAATCAACTCAAATGAAAAAAAATGGGCTCTCTGCAAAAAAAAAAGTCCTCCAAGTACCAAGTAATACATATATGAATTGTAAAGCCTTTCAAGGGGTCCCTGGTCTAGTTATCAAGAATGTACATTTTATTCCACTAATGGAGGTATATCCCGTAATTATGTGTGTACAAAAGAGAAATGGGAGATTTCCTTGAAGACAAAAAGTCAGGAAGGGAGGGGAAACGTAAAAGGGAGAGAACAGTTCCTGGTTTAAGAGAGACAATCGGGAGGGCGGCTAGAACAGAGAGGAAGGAGACCAGAAAGAAAGAGGTAAGGAGAGACTGGGAGAGAAGGGTGGAGAGAGAGGCGTGGGATGACGGAGAAGGAGAGAGAACGAGACAAATAATTTCGGAGAAAGATAATTAAGAACGAGTAAAACGGATCAAAAATTCGAAGGAGAAAAAGATACGGAGGCAAAAAGGAGAAAGTCGGAGAAAGGCAAAAGAAGAAAGTCTTAGAAAGGCAAAAGAAGAAAGTCTTAGAAAGGCAAAAGAAAAAAAATCCGAGAAAGGTTAAAGAGATAAGTCAGAGAAAGGCCAACAAGAAAGGCAAAAACTAAACGATATAGAGAGAAAAGCGAAAGGAGAAAGCCGGGGAAAGGCAAAAGAACAAACTCAGAGAAAGGCAAAAGCTAAACGAAATAGAGAGAAAGGCGAAAGGAGACAGCCGGGGAAAGGCAAAAGAACAAACAGAGAAAGGCAAATACTAAAATAAATAGAGAGAAAGGCAAGAACTAAAATAAATAGAGAGAATTTGACAAACTAATATAAACAGAGAGAATGAAAAAAGAAGAAAGTCGGAGAAAGGCAAAAGAAGAAAGTCAGAGACAGGCACAAACTAAAAAGAAATCAGAGAAAGCCAAAGGAAGAAACAGAATGGTAAAGAAAAAACGAGTGAAAAAACAAGAATTCAAAGAAGAGAAAATATAGTTTATAGTAAAAGGAGAGAAAGTGAATCGCATTGAAGTAGACGAGGAAAGTCAGAAATGGCAAAAACCAAGAGAATTTCACATCTGAGAAAGGAGACCGAGAAGAAAGTCTAAAAAAAAAGAAGACGGAAGTTGGGGAAAGTAGAAAGTGCGTGGAGAGCATAAGGAAGAAATAAATGAATGGATGTGAAAACATGGTAAGAATGAAGAAAAAGAAGCCCTTGATGTGGACTGCCGTGACTAGAACTTACTTGTTAGGATCACAGTTTTCCACTTCTGCCATTAATTGAACGATTCGAGCAGCGGGTTGGAAACTTTTGGCAACCTTGTGGAGAAGAGCTGTGGTCGAGCTACTTTTGAAGAGTCCCAAAGCCCTTCGCTTAAGTCCATGAGAGACACAGGTTTCCACGGCAGCTATAACAATCAACGAAGACAGAGAGAAAGAGAGAATAAATGAGATAGAGACACGGAGAAAATACCGGAATTGATCGGGTAATTCCTTGCCCAGGCACAAATATTGTTATTCCCTTCCCAAGTGGGAAGAATTGCAAAATAATTAATGTCCGTCTGAAGTAACGCCTTTATTTACCATTTAAAAACGTTAGGAGGATTTACAAATGGAGGAAGACTGGGTGAAATAATATTTTTTGTGAAATAATAATTTTTTAAATAAATTTCAAATAAGCGTTTTTAAAATGGAGTATGGAACTTACCACAAAGGGACGTGATACTGGAGCTGTCCTCATGAACAAATTTCTTTGTGACTGCCTCCTCCATGATCGACTTCACCTGGACAAAAAAAAATCCCACACAATGTCAATGAATATTCGGCTTTATGAATGAAAGAGAGCAAAAAAGGCCTCAATATAATCCTGGATGTATGTAGTCGTGATCACTATTAAACGGGCGTTGTTTAAACAAAATATTCCCGGGGCTTCCTACAAGCTATTATAATGTGTCGAAGGAATTCTTGGAACTCATCCATTTCCTTTTTTTTTTTTTATTATCTCCTCAATTTCTTGAGCTGGAGAGGGTTGCATGTATAATAAAAGCTGATGATTACCCTTCATATGCATGGACATGTACAAAAAATGGGGTTAATGGATGTGCAAAGCGATTGTTGAAGGGTAGCCTAATAGCTTTTCTTTTCCCCATCCAAACCTATTATCATGAGCCGAACGTGTTTTGCAAAAACGATGAAGTCAATCTTAACTGGCACCACTTTCTTTTTGCACCATCGCCCTCCTTTCTCTCACGTCTGCCTTCGCCTTTTTTTTTTGTTCCTTATATCAAATTAAATTTTCCTTGAGCTTTCACATGCAGTCGTGGAGAGAGAAAAAGAAGATGTCAGATGTCAATGTCATCCTCTTACTTTCCTTTGACCTATACCTTCCACTTGATCTTCCCTTTGAAACTCAACCGAATCTTTCTTGTCCTATGTAATATTGGGGGCAGCATTTCATTTCTTGAATTCAATGTCAATTCACTCTCAAAGCGTCGGCTGTTAGACGGAGAGATCCAATTAGCCCAAATTTCAAGTTCAAACTCCTAAAACTTCTCCTTTCAAACACTTGAGTCTTCTTTCTCTTCAAATCCAATAAATAGGAAATCTCCGGCATTGTCTGAGTGGTACACGTTGCAGGAGTACAAAGGAGAAAAAGAGAGAGAAATAAAGGAAGAGACGGAGGAGAGAGAGAGAGAGAGAGGAACAATCCGAAAGCAATCCCCTTTGAGAATATTTGAGACGTTGAAAACTTTGTCATGTGTGTGTAGACAAGGAACTAGTATGACCCCTATTGATTTCAACAGATTCCTTCCAAGGTCACCTATGACAAGACTTGTCTCTTTCACTAATTATGTTTACAAGGAATCACACAATGTTGACAAAACTTGGAGTAATCAAATCAACAAGACCCACTCAACCAGAGAGATTTAACAATTGCCGGAGGAAGGCTTGGAGAGGAGAGAGAGTGAGGGAAAAGCACCGTCGTTCAACTCCACGATTAAATGGAAAAGGGATACTACCGAGGGAATGAAAGCAACATCAATGACAAGGAACATGAGGAAACTTTCCAATCAGGGGAAAAGCAGATTCCTGGAGGAAGCCAATTAACTGTGAAATAGGAGAAAGGGGAAAGTACATTAAAGAAATAACAGCAAGAGAAATTGCAAGGATAATATTTGCGGGAAAAGGAGACAGGAGAAAGAAGGAAGGGGTGAAAAGGGGAGAAAGCCGGGAAATTTATGTAAATAATAACGTGGAGATAATACAGAGAAGAAGCACTAACAGCGGTTCAGAGAGATTATACAGACTAGGTAGAGGATAAACAGGAAACGTTAAAAAAAACAGAGAACATCAAAATAGAAATCAATTATAGAAAAATAATGTGGGTACAATTACTAGAGAAAAATCAGAGAGAAACAAGATGAGATACGAAGAGGGGAACGTAAAAACAAGGACTGGAACAAGCAAAGAAACCAAAGAAATTAAAATAAGAAAGCAACAAACTAAACGAAAAAGAAAAGAATCGGAAAATATTGGAAAAAAGTTTAAAAAGTAAAAAGAGACAGAAAAAACACGGATAGAAGATAGTTAGCAAAGCAAAACGAAACAGCAGGAAAATTAAAATTAAAAAGCAAAGCGTGAAACCTAGAAAACAAATAGAGAAAGCGGGAAAACTAATAAATTTATAAAGCAAAAGGAGAAACCTCGTAAATAAATAGAGAAAGCAGAAAAACTAGAGGGAAAATCAGCCAACCTAAAAAAACAGTAGAACGACTAAAGACATAAAGTAAAACGCGAAACCAAAAAAAACAAGAAATGAACTAAATTAACAAAAAAAGCAACGAAAATTAAAGTAAAAACTGATTAAAGAATAAACCTGATGAAATACAATGAGAACTCAGAGGAAATAAAAAGAAAAAGCTGAGAATATAAAAGGAAAAAGCATGGAAAATGAATAAAGGAGAAAGCAGTGAAAATGGTAAAATCATAGGAAAATAATAAAGGAGAAAGCAGTGAAAATGGTAAAATCA
>JAQGBT010002615.1:0-23137 GCA_034698585.1 Disparrhopalites patrizii | reverse complement strand
ATAAAGGAGAAAGCGAGAGAAAATAGGAAAGAAATAAAAGAGAAACGAAGAAAAATAAAGGAGAAAGCGAGAGAAAACATAGGAGAAAGAGAGAAAAAAAATAAAAGAGAAAGAGCGAAAAATAAAAGAGAAAGAAAGACAAATAAAGGAGAAAGAGAGGAAAAAATAAAAGAGAAAGAGAGGAAAAAAGAAAAGAGAAAGAGAGGAAAAAAGAAAAGAAAAAGAGCGAGAAATAAAAGAGAAAGAAAGACAAATAAAGGAGAAAGAAACAGAAAAAATAAAGGAGAAAGGGAAACAAAAATAAAAGAGAAAGAAAGACAAATAAAGGAGAAAGAAACAGAAAAAATAAAGGAGAAAGAGAAACAAAAATAAAAGAGAAAATAGGAGAAATAGAAAGAAAATATTGGAGAAAGAAAGAGAAAAAATGAGGAGCGTGAAAATGAGTGAAAGGAAGAAAATATTGGAGAAAAAACATCCAGGAGAGAGATTAATGAATAACAATCGGGAAAGAGAAGGAAGAGACAATGAAGGGAGACTGCATTTGAATGGTAGAAGTTAATGCGTGAAAGGAAAAGGAGGGAGAGACAAGAATGCTTTATGAGCGCCTTTTAACGTGCTAAAAAACAATGCGTGGCACATTTTGGTGCATGTAGAAAGGTCCCTAAAACACGGTACTGGCTGTGTCGGTGCAGGTGAAGAACGGCATGTAATTACTACGACGTGACAAAAAAGTACTGGCACCACTGCGATGAGTATGTACGCAGATATATGCACAGGATCTTGTATGTATTCTTCCTACATATATGTATAATTATATGTATGTTTGCGCCTCTTTTAAAAAGCTCGTAATAAATCCAACACGACGTCCTCAGCTTACTTTCTCCCATTCACTCTCCTCTTTTTTTCTCTCTCTCTCTGTCTCTCTCTCTGCCTTTTCCCTTTCTTCCTTATTTTCCCTGACGCCGTGTCTCTCATAGCCTTCGGAGAGCACGCTCCCATTGAAAATGTTGAGGAAGCACATGTTGGAAATAGAAGGAAAAAAAACACGAAATGAGTACACGACAACATTTCTCACAATGTGTACACATTTTTTGATGATTATAATATGCCTATGAAGCCAGGTCTTAAGGGGAAGTAGGACCTGTGTACATGCGAAGGTATTAGTACCTTCCGTATTCCTTTTGGCACCCTAAATTTCACTGTCCTCCTCCATATTTTTTGGGTCTCCTCATCCTCCTCCGCTTTCCTTCATTACCCCAACATGACACCGTGATGAGTGTGTCTGCTGAGTGAAGTGTTTTTCATGAGGAAATCACTTTTTTTTTCTTCTCGGAATTTTCTTGGAGAATCTCCACCTAGGAAATGCACTGAACTTGCCGAGACTTGCATTTTTCTCAATTTGTTGGTGAAAGAAAATAATAATAATAACAAAAAATAATAATGGGCTTGTTAACCAAACAGTCTCCAAACATTTGGCCTTAATACGCTTGTCTGCAGGAAGGATAACTTTAAAAAAAATCGGTTTTAATTCTGTCTGGTTCTCCTCTTCTAAATCTGTGCCATAAAGGACCAGACGAGCCCGTGTGAGAACGTGAGGTCTTTTTTATGCCAAAACAACCTTCGAATCTTTCCTCAAAATAAATGCAAATAAATGGTCTATCTCTGGGAAATCTCGGACTTTTTTCAAAGTATTTTCCGTTTTTGCGAATTACCTTTAAATTACACTATAAATTGGGTTAAATCCGTTTGTATATATACGTTTGTGTACAAACAGAACAGCCACAAAATAGTAAATTGGCTTTCTCCTTCTCTTGTAATTACAAACTGAAACACTCAATTTGTTTTAAATATTTCTTTTGTTTGATTTTTTAAATATATTAAATATCTACGGATTTGACTATGCCAATGCTAATCTTTTAAAATAATTGATTTTGGATTACTTTTTGGGAGTAAAAGCTCATATCACGTATTGTACCTTCCTAGGCTTCGAATGAATTTGTTCTTCTGATAATCCCATTAACCCAGCATTATAAGGGATTTGTAATCAACAATTGCTTCTTGGCCTGAGTGTGGGAGGCATAATCAAAAATGTAGGCTGGAAGACATGTGTGGAGGGGGAAGAGAGAAACAGAGGAGACAGAGAGGAATAGAAAAGAGAGAGAGAGAGAGATATTGAGTGAAACAGTGAGAAATATAAAAGAGAAAAAAATAGAGGGAAACAGAGAGAAAAAAGGAAGAAAAACAGACAAATAGGATATTATTGAGGGAAAAGGGAGAAATGATCATTTTGATGACGATTTGCTATATGCGAAAGAGTGTAGGCAGAGTAGAATGAAATGAATGGAAAGTGCCATCCCAGAACGTAGGCAATATGCAACTCCCTTTTTCTTTTATGGTTGAGGACAATTGTTAAATATTCACTTGTATGAACTGAAGAGAGAGAAAAAAAATGAAACAATTCTTTGGGCAATGGAAGTCGTGTGCATTTGGGTTAAAGTCGAGGTGGAGAACACGTGTAAGTGTGTGTGTGTGTATTATTTGGGAGTGTGTTAAACACACAATGGCCAGAGGAACCCTCTGGGACTACTAGTTGTCCTTTGGTAGCACCAAAAAAAAAACTGTAGCATGTCACTGCGGCAATCACAGGAGGTGAAATGTACTTTTGCAGTATTTACAATGTGAAAAAAGGGTTATTTTCTTGTTACGCCAGGCTTAGCAATTGTATTGAGAGGGAGAAATTTCTTGTTTTTTTGTGAAGTTACAATATTGAGGTGCAAAACCGTTTTCATTGTGAGGGTGGAGGATAGGGCGAAATAAAAGACAAGAATGGAAGAGATGTGAAGGATATGAGTGTAACATAAGAAGCCATATGTGCTCATGCCACAGGCCTTTTTTTTATGTGGATTCATAATATGAAGGTTGAGAAGTTGAGATGCAATCCTGTGTGTGTGCACAAACCGCTTTGTAACAAGGAATAAAACATGGAGCTGATTGTGCAGCCAAACAACACGGCATGTGCTTGAAATAATTGGACAAATTATCGTACTTTTGAGTTTGTTATTTTTCTTTTCTTTTCTTTTTTTATTTATTTTTGGAGAGAGTCCGTGATCTTTTGTTCCCAGTTTTTCTTGAGGTGTTTGTACGTGAAATTTACAAAGTGGGATTTTTGTGTGTGTACTTTGCACTTGTACGGGGTTTTCGAAGGAAATATGTGTTAAGGAGCTTGTCATTGTTTAGACAGTGACTATGCAGTCGTGAATGGGAGGCCAGTTTCATAGAGACAGAGATGAGTTAGAAGAAGGAGGAAGAGCGCGGAATTAGCAAAAATGAGTAAGAGAAAAAAACAGGGAAGAGGCAGAGAAAGACAGAAAACCCGAAAAAGAGAAAGAGAAAAACCAGAAAAAGAGAAAGAGAAAAACCAGGTAAAGAGAAAGAGAAAAAACGGGTAAAGAAAAAGAAAAAAAGGGAAAATAGAGAGAGAAAAAAAGGACAACGAGAAAAACGAAAATCGAAAGAGGAAAAGAGATGGAAAAGTAGGAAAAACGAGAGAGAAAAAAAGGAAAAAGGAAAAGAGAAAAACGAGAGATAAAAAAGGAAAAAGAGAACGAGAAAAACGAGAGAGAAAAAAGGAAACAGAGAAAGAGGAAAAGAGACATAAAAAGGAAAAAACTGAAAGAGGTAAAAGAGACAGAAAAAAAGGAAAAAGTGAGAGAGAAAAAAAAGGAAAAACAGAAAGAGAAAGAAATGAAGCACAAGTAAATGATACGGCTGAGAGTTGAAATGGAAACAAGGTAATGACCAAATAGATTTTTTTTTTGAAAAAGGAAAATACATATAGAAAAATCCTGACACATGTGTTTTTGTGTTGTTTTCCATTGTGCATATTTTGCCTTGTGTTTACAGTGAGACACATGTGCGAGAATGCACTTTTGCTCACTTATTCCTAAGACCGGAAAGAAAGACTTAGGAGCAATGATCTTTATGGGTGGAGTAGACGAGCTCTTATTATGTGACATGAAATCATCACGGATATTTCCTCTTCACTCTCTCTCTTGTTTTGCGGACAAACACAAGGGAAATCACTGGCCGGATAAATCCTTGGAGTATATGCATAACATGTTATACATATAAATACATACATACGTATATGCATTTACGAATACGATTTACATTTACTCGTGCTTCCATGCAATCAGTGGTGGGCATTTACCTCTGGTACCGCTAAAAAAAGTGCATCATTCCATCCTTTTTTTTCTCTCTCTCTCTCTCTCTTTTGGTCTTTCCTTAATTTCCCCTTGCACTTCCCCCTTTTTTCCTGGCATAATCAAGTGCATCAAGCTAATTTGAGGGTTTTGTAAATTTTCTGGTCCTCCCCCTAATTCAATCTTCCTTATTTGAGTAGAAGATTTTTTTCATCAGAACAGTGGTTTTGCGGTATAATAAGAACTCATCCACCTCCATGGTACAGGGCCTGGAGCAAGTGAGAATCATTTGGTTGGGTTTAATCAAGTTTAGATCGAGAAAAAATAATTATTTGGTTGGTGCGGTAAAGAAGCTTTTTTTTTTTTCAATCTCCTTTTCTTTATAATCCACAAGCACTTTTTCTTCTACCTGCTCGTCATCCATCGTATTTTATATGGGGATTTCCCTCCTATAATAAATGATGATAGCCTTACTTGAGGAATTTACGGGGGAGGATAAAAGATGTTTTTTTTACGGATGAAAAATTCTCGGGGGGAAAATGAGGCAAATATATAGGAAATCACTGAGCACTTATCGAATTTTTTCCTACCAATTATCGAAGAAAAATATGGAAATTAATTTACATTTTTTAAATATTATATCAAGTGCCTTCTGGAATTTATTTTATTTGTAGATGGAGTTTTGTAAAAGCTATGAATTTTCCCCTTTATTTATGCATTTTTTTATTTTATGATTTTTTTAAATATTTTTTTTATTTCACTAAGAAATTTCCTGCCGGGCATTGAACGCTCTGTCATGCGACGCTGATTATGCAATGACTGCATTTTTCTACATGCGTTTTTACGATCCAAAAGTCTTTTGTCATGATTTCCCCTTCCCCTTGCATTTACGCCTGAGGTAAATATCTTGGAATAAAACTTCTTGTCGGAGAGAGATACCTGTGGAAAATGACATGGAAGGATTTTAAAAGAAAATATTATTATTGTTGTTATTATTTATTAAAAATTGATTTACGGCCCATTCTTACCCCTCTTTTTGGGGGGAGCTGGCGGACAAGTGCTAAAAAAAAGAGACTTATACTTGTGAACATAAAAATGAGGTAATAAAACTCTATTTCAAAAAGGGTTACAAATGCACCAGAGTTTTTTTTCCATATTTTTCATCCCCATCCTTTTAGTCATGCAGACTGATGAAAGAGATGCTTTCGGGGAGGGCCGGATAATTATGACAGAGAGAGAGAGACAGAGAGAGAGAGAGAGAGAGAGAGAGGAAGAAGAGGGAAAAAATGGATGGTGGGTGGAATGCAATTTTTTTATTTGGTCATAAATATTTGGGATGAAGTTTGAGGCTTTGCAAAGGGTTAAAAATTCCTTTCATAAGAATCCCTGTACGTCCGACTGCACATGAGAAGGTGTGAGGGTGGGAGATTTTTTTTCCGAGCCACCCTGCACAAAAAGGACTTTTCAGAAAGGACATTCTGTACATAAAGCATCGGAGCACACCAAATTCTGGGAATTAGACAGTACTTTGCATGAAAATACACCGGAAAATACATTTAGCACGTACATAAATTGGAAAAATGTATAATATTGTATGCTGAAAATAAATATAACTATATATACAATAAAAACTAAAAATAAAATGGTACTTGATGGAAGTGTCAACGTCTGTATTTTTGTATTTCTAACAGGTCCTTTTTTACCACTTTTGGCGACCAAAAAGGGAATGGAATGAAAGGCATGAGCTCTCCAATGATTATCTTGTCATTTGCCAGACACGGAAACAACGTTTTCTTGGTAAGCTTTTATGTCGTTTTTCAAAGGTGGAGAAAGGCACATGATTTTTTCCTATACAATTCTTTCTGACTTTCATGGCACTCCATTCACGTGTGGGCATACTTCCTCGTCGGAATTTCCTCTTTGGTGTTGCACAAAGTTCCGTTGGATTCTGTTCATTACCATTGAGAGATTGAACAAAAGGACTGGAAGGCAACCTCAAAGGTCGTTGCTTGATGATTGACAGGACGGAGAGATTTTTTATGGGGGAAAGCACTACTCCAACAGAATTATTCCTCTTCCTTTTTCCCTCTTGTTTTTTTCTTTTATAATCAAGCACGGAGGAATTGTTATTGTTCGCGAGGTTAGGTTAGGGTTAGACATTGATCCTTCATTTTTTTCTTGTTTCCCTCCCGGCGATTTTCTCTTTGGTGGTGATGAAGATGCTCTTTTCTCCCGTAAAAAAATCTTTTTCTTTTGCAAAGTCAGTGTGAACATGGGAGGGAATTTTATTTTGCAAAAAATATAAGACACTCCAGTCGTAATTTTGTGTTGTCGTAAAAGAGCCGGCATTTTTTTTCTTGAAATTTTAAGTACATTTTTAATCTTTGACCATGCAAGGGAAAACTTTTATATTGACATGTGTGTTTATAGATTTTTTTAATGGGGAGATTGGGTAATTTTAAAAACATGTACATAATATGTATCTATACGTTTATGTGCGGCTGTTGACTTTCCCCGGCAAGGACGTGCGAGATTTTTTATGTTGTCTATTTTTTGGTCACTGAAAAGTATTTCTTTTCGTGAGTTTTTTTCTTCTGGTTACGGGTTGAAAATTCCCATTGGAGCGTCGCCATCCGTCATAAACATTTCATCACATGCACATTTCTTTGAACGAATGTGAATTTCATAAAAAACAATTATGTATGCACTCTAAAACACATATTTCCCCCCATAATCATGAGAGTCTTGCTAGACATTTTATGACGGTAATTATAACTTTCCTTAGAAACTTTTACTTCCAAAAAAAAGGCGAAGTTCTTAGATTCCAATGTTTTTATTCATTTTTGCCCCAAATAACCGTTCGTTTTGGTGAGATAAATTTTTGAAAAAAAAAAAAAATTCTCACCCTGTTATCTGCAAGGAATTTTAATCAGCCCGTGTGCAAATCATTTATATTGTCAGTAATCACTCTCGTGGACTCTTCAAGTCATGATTTACTGGCGAGATCACGTTGGGAGAGGCTGAGGAGATGAACGAACTGTGTGATCAGTGATCACATCATCCATATTATGTTAATGAGTGGATGGATCTTCCATTTCAAGTGATCAAACAGAATTTCATGCTCAATTGGTGCGAAGGACGGTCAATTACTTATTTCGTATTACTGAATTTAAAAACAAAAGGATTATCCATGAGCCAGATACTAATATAACCCAACGGAAAGGGAAAGTGGTGAGAAATAGAAAAAAAACATTTTCGTAAATACTGTAAAATATGAAGTCGTTTAAACCCCTAAAAGAGTGAATATTTATGGCTCATCTGATTGTGAGAACGTCTTCGCAATCATTTAGAATATGCGAACATGAAAAGGAACTGACCATGTCTCGCTTGACATTAAAAAAAAAAAAAAAATCCCAACCCTTCCAGCCCTTGATTGAACTGTCCAAAGGATTAAGAAAAGAAAATCTATTCACCATTACCCGTTACATTCTACCTTGATGAAGTCAATGATCAAGAGATTTGTTTTTGTTCTGCGGCCATCTCTTATTATTATTAATGAAAGGAGTTAATGGAATCTCGAGATACAAAAAAAGGTTCTCAAAAAGCGGTGTGCATCAGAAAAGTTGAAGGGTTTTGAGAAATGACATAATCCCGGTAAATCCCGAGGGAGTCGTACATCCCTTGACAATAATGATTTCATAATCTTTTTTTTTCTCCTTTGTTGAGCACGCCTTCATTACACGGGGAAATGCTCCTTCCCATTGTGAGTGCACAATGGAGGATTATCATCCGAGGAGATGATCCTAATCCACTATGCCATTATGCAACGTCTCTCAAGGAATATCCCTTTGGTAAAGCATAAGTACAATAAACCAGGAAAGGAGGGACCTTCCATGCACTATATTATATCATTATTATTATTAATAATAATAATAACGAAAAATGCAAATGAAGAGGGAAAAAATGAATGAGCAGGTGTTGTAAATGTAGTTGTAGCTTCCAAATGATTATATTACGGTACTCATTGACTCAACGGGAATAAATTGAATGAGTGCACTTTTAGATTGCAAAGGCCAATTTTTTTTTGGTGGCTGGTCCAACCCTTTTTTTTCTTTGGACTTGTTCAGTATCTTATTTTTGGTCGTGGTTGAAGGTGAGGATGAGAAGAAAGGGCTATGATCACATTCAACTCTCCCAGTTTATTATGGAGCTCCTGGTCAATCCTGAGCTGATTTATCGTGTGTGGGTGGCCTTTGGACATGGCTCCTCACGGACTTTTTTAGACTTGAGTCATAATACGCAATAAATTGGTAATATGAGATTCACTCCCTCATCAATAATGGATGGACGTGGTTGAGCTGAACTTTGATTTTTTTTGTTGGTATGGAATTTATTTTCGATTTTAGATCTACAAGTGCAGTCTATGCAGGACGGTTTTTATGGAGTAGTGAACGAGGACTTTTGGGCGGGGGATTTTGAACTTTGTTTTATGAGCGGGGAGAAAGCAGTGGGGAGACTTTGTTGCATTTCTTTTACAGATTTATTTTATTGCCGTTTCTTGCGTTTGATCTGATTTTCTTCGCCTTGTTTGTATTGGCACTTTCTATTTGATGGTCTTCTCGTGTTTTTATTTTCCTCTCTTTCTCTGTAGATCTATCTCTTGAATTTCCTCTGTAGCCGTTTCTCCCTATTTTTCTCTGTGGACCTTTCTCTTGAATTTCCTCTGTAACCGTTTCTCTCTATTTTTCTCTGTGGACCTTTCTCTTGAATTTCCTCTGTAATCCTTTCTCTCTATTTCCTCTATGAACCTATCTCTTGATGTTCCTTTCTGTAGTTTCCTCTAAAGACGTTTCTTTCGATTTTCCTCTGTAGTACTTTCTCTCTATTTTCCTCTATGAACCTTCCTCTTGACGTTCCTTTCTCTAGTTTCCTCTAAAGACGTTTCTTTCGGTTTTCCTCTGTAGCCCTTTCTCTCGATTTTCTTCTGTAGTACTTTCTCTCTATTTTCCTGTGTGAATATTTCTCTCGACTTTTCTCTGCCCTCCTGTTTATTTTCTTCTATGGACGTTTTTCTTGACTTTCCTCTGTAATCCTTTCTTTTTCTTTTCCTCTGTGGACATTTCTCTCGACTTTCCTCTTTCGGTCTTTTTCTCCATTTTCATCAGTAATCCCTATTTTCCCTCTACGTGACTTTCTCTCCGTTCTCCTCTCCTCCCTTTTCCCTCTATTACTTTTCTCTACAAAATAACATAATAATTCTCACTCCCCATCCGCCTTGATGTCTTTTAGGAAGTAAGGACAAGTTTCTCCTGCACGTACTACTACTGGTAATATTTACAATGTAATTTTTTTTTCAAATATGGATTCGAACCACTAACTGGTTTTTTTTTCTCTCACTGGCAAATCTTCTACACTTGATTTTTCCTCCACTCCGACATCCCCTCTCCTTCATTTGTCTTCTATCTGCTACTAATTCCTTCGAAGAGATCATACACACAACCGTGTCTTTCGTTGTTTTGTGATGGTGAGATGTGGGAAAAAAAACTGAATGTGAAGGATATTTTACATGGAATAATAATATTGTGGTGTATCACACTGCCGTTTATATTGCTCCTGATGAGCCACAGGTGCGTGGAATATCAATGAGGCTTCGATTTGGATAGCTTCTCAGCCTCTCGCCAAACAAAAAATGTCTTGTCTTTGGACAAGGGAAAAATGTTGTTATTCCCTATTATCAAGTAGAGCCATTCTTATTTTTTTGCACTTTTATGGAGCCCTCCAACCGTAATGAGTGCGTCCTGTGTAAATCAGATGTTCTTGAGTGCCACTAATACTGGTCTTGATCAGATCCTCTATCTCGGCTTGGTCAGATAATGGAAGATATCAAGAAGAGGAGGAGGAGGATGCACATTCCCATTACTTATGGCTGGGGATGTGCATGGAATGCTAAATTATCTAGTTTTTTTTTGTTTTGAAGTGGTACCGCTATACATTTTTTTTTTTTGCTTCGAGGAGTTTGGTATAGTGTAAATGGGAAATGGAAGAGGTGATTGCACAATGTAAAGGTTATTGTCATTCTTTCCAATAGTTCTCCCTTTACTCTAAAGATTATGATGATGTTTTTTACTCCTTTTTTTCTCTATTACGTCAGCCAAAATGAGTGGACGAACAGGTGAATTGAGAGGGGATTTAGATGTAACAGGAACTTTTAGATTTTAGATGAACAGTTGATCCCGGAAAGGCGGCAGGGGAAAGGGAACAATGGGACGAGCAAAAGGCTAAACTGGTGGAGGGATTTTAATACAAAATCCAAATCCAAAATCTCTCAAAATCGTAGAAATAAAATAAAAAGAGATTGACCGAAGCAGTATAAAATATTAGTATGTATTTAGAGAGCCAAGAAGCAATCTGGATTTACAATGTCTTCATTTTCAAAAGGCTTAACTATTGGATTTCGTAAGAGATTCGATCCATTTGGCACTTCCAAGGAGACAAAAGGAATGAATGAACTCTGAATGGTTTAATAAAAAAAATCAGCAATGAATTTTGAAAGGAGCCACGTGGAGATGAGAAATGGAAGCAAATGCTTTTGAATGTTTTGAACAATATTTTGGAATACAAAGGAAAATGAGTCCAAGTAATTATTATTCCTTGTGGGATGTGGGATGGGTGGACACAGAATTTTTTCACTACCAAAATATTCCCACGTACATATTTCTGTGCTTTGCATATGAAAAGATTTGGACGCGTGCATACGTTTTTTTTTCTCTGTCTTCCCTCCTATTTGTTTTGAGGGGGAAATTGGTCCTCACGCAAAAATTGAACTTTTGTATAAATAGAGGTGGGTTGTTGAGAAAAAAAGGGAAAAATTGGGACGATTATGACTCCCTTATGATAATAGCGTGTGCGTATTTTGGCATGTGCGTGTAGCAAGGAACCCTTTTTTTTCTCCTGATTGAGTCGTCAAAAAACCAGCCGTCGTTTGTTTCTGGGCTGTCTGTGAGAAAAATGGGGAGGGACGTGCGAGTGAAGAGTTACTATTTATATTGTGATGATTAAATGCGTGGGAAAAAAATTAAACAGCTCCAGGATGACTCTTCCCAGGCCCTCCGTTCCGGGAGGAAATATAGAAACGTGGAGGGAAAGACCCGCACGTGGCTAATCTTTCTCACACGTTTCTCTCCATGGTGACTTCTCCCGTAGTTTTTTCATAGCCCCCGAAAAGGTTACACGTGTCCTCACTTACGGACGCGATGAAAAAAATTAGTAGGTGCAAAAACGTGGCTTGTGGGAACTCCTATCCGTTTAATAATAACTCTTTCCGTTTTTTTTGTCTTGGAGGTGTGAGTGTTGAAAGTGTTGAAATATGTTTTTCATTCTCAGCCGTAATGTGACTCGGGTTGTTTTACCAGGGATTTCTTGGTTTTTCTCTGTTAATTGTTAGTGGATATCATCCTAGTTTTAGTGTGTTTGGGGGAAATTGAATGGGACAGAGATATATAGAAGAAAGATAAGAGGATATAGAGATCTCTTATCTATAAGAGGATATAGATAAGGATATAGAGAAGAAAGAGAAGGACGGAGAGCGAAGAAGAAAAAAGGGAGAAAATTCGAGAAAAAATAGAAAAGCAGGGAAAAAAAAGAAAATTCGAGAGAAAAAGAGAAAAGCAGAGAGAAACCAGCAGAGAAAAAAAGAGAAAAGTCGAGAGAAAATAGAGAAAAAGAGAAAAGCAGAGAGAGACCAGCAGAGAGAAACCAGCAGAGAAAAAAAGAGAAAAAAATGAAAAACAGAAAAGAGAATTATGGAGAGAAAATCAGTGAAGGAGAATGATAAAATCCAGCAATAAATAATAAAAAAAATTACAAAAATGAAGTAAAATGTATTTCCCGCAAAAGTCATCACTTTTTTCGCCAGTCGAAAAAATAGAATAACAAAATGATTAGGAGAAGCCAAAATAGATCTGAATTATTATTTTCAAGGTTAAATAGGAAAAAAATAGGAAAATAGTAGGAAAAATAATTTTCTGGGAAAAAATTAGAAGTAGAAGAGAAAAAAAATATGTTGATCTGGATAGGTGTACTTACAGCCAACGAGCAAAGGTGTGCATGATCCCCTTATTAAAGCTTTCCACAGGCCTAATGGAAGGGTCTGGAGCACACGAAGAGCGGATTATTCTTGTGATGGCAAAACATGAGCATGAATCTCATCTCGCTCTCGTGTGTGTGGAGAGTGTGCGGGCGAGAGTGAGAGAAATATATTCTTTTATTCTCCCTCTCATTTCATTAGACTCAAGGTGAATGGACACCCAATAAAGGCGGATGGAATATTATTTCTTGTGTGTGGGTTGTAAAAAAAAGGAAAAAAATAAGAATTGACGACCAAGACGAACAAAAGTAGACGAATGGTCAATGCTTATCATTTATAATACTTATTAGAATTTTCTCATTTGATTTCCATAACCCTTTTTTCTCTCTACCAGGGAATTCCCATATGGTCTTTTCCAGACCAACAAAAGCCCCCTTTTGCATCTGTTCCCTGGAAATTAATAGGGATTTTTGTACCACGAAAGTAGCCACATTTCCCATTCAAAATTCATCCCATTTTTCTTTTTAAGCCCCTGAAAAAAAAAGAATTCTTCTGGCCATACCATTAGCTTCATAAAAAGGCTATGTGGTTTGTAAAAGGACTCTCCTTATTACTTTTTCCTTTTTTTTTTTTGTCTTTTGTATATGGATTTATAACGATAATGGAGAAAAGGGAAACCACATTAGAAAATGCAATTCTCCCCTTCCAACAATGACATATTAGAAGATTTCGCCGTAAGTCTCATCTGTCAGCTTGTGATTCACAGTTATTATCATTGTAGGGATTTTTTTGGCAGGTGGCAAAGCCTTGGGAGAATTTTCTCATTAACATTTTCATTTTCTTTGGGGAATCCTTTCTCCATATCTTGTATTTAAAAGCACGTGCGGGATAAGCCGATTTTTGTTTTGCCTTTCATATATGATTACAGATGTGAGGAGAAAAGACTCGGATTTCCGTCTTTGCACCGGCATAAGTCCATGCTCTTGACCATGATAATGCTTGTGGGCCTGCAGTGATACCTTAATATTGTATTACTTGAGAGGTTCCAAGGAAATGACAATAGCATAAATCCTTCTTGTACAAGTACGAAATTTTGGCTTTAGACTTTATAAACGTATTCATATATATAGCATGGGTATTGTGTAGGCCATATAGGAGGGGATTCCCAGTATTTCCCTTTTGCCTCTCCCAGACTGGTTTTTGACGTAGTGATTCTTGCTTTCTTGGGAAATTAATCTTTACGAGAGCAAAATGGAGAGCTTCACTGGAAATTCGTTTTTGCGAAATGGGCGTTAGATTTGGTGGGTGAAATCACATTTGTATATAATGCAAATGTTGTATTACTAATATATATTAATACCTATACTTCTGTATATAAGACGACGTATTTTTCATGGGAAGAGAGAAAAGCCGGATGACGAAAGGGTTAAGGATGATATTCCGGGTAACTTTTTTTCTATATCAAAAGGAGCGACAACTCCAATACAAATATTTGTCTTCCCCAATCCGATATACTGCAAGACTGGATGGAGATAATCATATTTGATTTGTTTTAATTATTTATCACAAATTCAATTACAAATCATGATCAAATTATGTGTTAACATTGGTTAACAATAATTCCAGTTACATAATAACTAAAAATATTAATTATAATGATATTTAATGAATAATGATATAATGATGTTTATTTATTAAATAATGGTAGCATTTATTCATATAAAATTTGACCGTTCCCGGAAATATATTTGACCTCATGAAGCCATTAGTATAATTAACAGCTGTGAAATTACACCTTTTTGGCCATTACAATGGAAAATAATAAGAAAATCAGAGGGAAATCAAGGAATCAGTGATGATGAACAGTTAATTAAATTCCAAGGAGTTGCGAGGCGTGCCCATTCGTGAAATGATCACAAAAAAAAAGTGTATTGACAGAGATTTTCCTTTTGGTTTAACTTTGCCTCAAAGAGTCATAAAAAATCTGTTATTTCCCTCCGATCCGTTCTATTAAATGCAATGATAAGTCTCTTTTTTTTCTGGGGTTTGTCAGTGCGGAAAATCTTGACTTTTAGTAAAATCCATACAGGCGTAAAAATATGTATCCGTCTGCCCTAAAACATTGTTCTAGTGAACGACAACATTAATTACATTGCCCTGCTCTAATCCTACCCATTTTTCCTTCCTCGTTCAATTCTTCTCACGCCAAATGATGTTTTAAAAAGGTTTTAAAAAAATATTTAAAAAAAATGACAGAAGGAAAGAAGAATTTTTTGGTTTGTTCCACCTCACTGAACGACATTGGGAGTGGAGCGAATGGGATAATTGTAAAAACAAAGAGACGTCGGCAAAGTCACAATTATTGGCGACTAATGAGAATGGGTACGCTGAGAGGAGATTTTCCCTCGTTATTTGCTGTACCAGCAGCTGATCCGCTTTTGTTTCCTTGTGGATGATGACAAAAATCTCAAGGTGATAATGATGATGTGGTTCTTGAAAAATTTTCCTACGGGAAAAAAACGGATTTCAATTTTGGTGTGGCCGTTTTTTTTCGATCTTACAAAAAAATCGACTACCGTAAAGTGAGAACAATATCGTTGACGGCTCTGTTTGCGGGATAAAAGAAGAAGCCAATTTTTTTTTTGGAAGGAATAAAAAAAATCCATTATGATGGTTTTATGAGAAGAAAGGGAAATGGACAATGACGAGACGAGAATGATTAATAGAGAAAGTCACGTTTGGTCGCGTTTAGTCTCCATTTTTTTCATGACGTCCTCCCTCACATGGGATTACACTGCTTTATAAAATCCTCATTTTGTGCATGACAATATGCACATAGGTAACAATGTATTAACAAAAAAGGGACAGGTCGTACATAAAACACTTGTTGGATGGAGTGTTGAGGTGCAAAAAATAATTACAAGGTTCTTCCCACTTGCGACAAGAGCCACTGTGGCACACAAAGAGCCTGCTACGTAAATAAATAATCATGAATTTGCGGATTTTACAACTGTACTTATGTATTTTATGGAGCTCCTTTTTTTATTCTGTTATTAGGCCAAATTATCCGTCTTTTTTGTGGGGGGGGGGTCATTTTTTATTTTATTTTAATTTCTCAGACTCCTTAAAGACTTCTCAGTGGGCTGGATATATTTTTTAGGTATACAAAAATTCCCATAGAGCATCAGAAAGAGGAAGCGCACACCTGTGAATCTGTTTAGAGAGGAATTTTTTGTATTTATTTTTGTATTGACATATTATGTGTATTTATGCATAAGAAGTGTCTGGACGCACATTGTGGGAAAGCGTGCTTACGTTCAACCAAAGAGTTATAATTTTTTCGTGGAATCCGACTGGCCTTTTCTTTGCAAAATCAACGAGTGGGCATTTAAATGGTGTGGGCCGTTCTTTATGGACTTGGCTCTGGCACTAAAATCCTGAGAGTTTTAAAAGAGGCTTCTCATAATTAGCCCAGGAGAGATGTTCTGGCTATACTTAAAGCTTGATTGGGAGGCTTTTGATTGGTATTGACCAAATTCCTCTCGTTGATTGGGAGTCGCACACCTGTTTACGAGGAAGACACTGAAGACAGTCATTAGGCAGGAGGTAGCTTCATAGATTTGCTTTTCTTTTAGTAAACCAAATTAATATTATCTTAGCATGTACAGGGTGTTTAGAGAATATAATTTACGTCATGAAAGATGCAAATATTTCTCCAGTTTTTGAACCACGTGGTATTTTTTTTTTTTAATGGAGTGAAAAAAATGTCGAGATCAAGGTACTTTCTTGCTTTACTTTTAGCTTTTGTTCAATGTTTTTTTCCCTAAAAAATAAAGGGCAAAAAATTAGGAAATGTGTAAGCATGAGGCTTCTGGATTTTTTTTAACCAGGAAAATTAAGACCTTATAAGGAACTAGCACTAATTCCGTGTTCAACAATTTCTTCCTTCGCCAGTGATCTGACATGGTTTACGGAAATAATTAAAGGGAATATAAACAGAAAAAAACCGCCCTTTTTTTGGAGGAAGAAGTTCCGTATTAAAATCCATGGCAGCTGTTGAATCCAATGAATAAGATTATTAAGATTTTTTTTTTTTGCACATTTTCCTTTGTTCTTTAGTTCAAGGTTTCTCTCACTCTCATCGCTTATCCTCTGTAATTGGCTTATTAGATATACATATGTTTTTACGAGGGAACAAGCTCCAGAATGAAACCACTTGTGTAAGCAGTAGCATAATAAATGCAAAAGGATCTGCAATCAGCTGCACCCTCGTCTCACCTGGAAGTACTGTATACTTTTCCTTTTATTAAGAGACAAGAGAGAGAGATTAGAGAGAGAGAAAAAATATATGCCAATAAAAAAAATGGGAACCACCATTTGTTTGTGTGGCATTATGAATGAAGTGAAGAGGGCATTGTTATAATGATCTTTCATGTTATTTTTTATAGTGCTGTGCAATTCTTGTCTTCCGTGTTCTGGGAGTGCGTAACAATGGAGGAATAAGGAGCCTTTTACAATAGAGTGCGTATTTTTACTGTACGAAAGAGACAGACATTTGAATGAGTTTTTTTTTGTTTGGGCGTCCCTCCCTCTCGTTGAAGGTAGCCATGCATGGAGATGTTTATAGGGACTATAACTATAGTAATTTGAACTCCTTCAACAATCATAGTAAATAAGTACATATTGTTCTCTTATAGCTTCCTCTCCAGCCATTTTCGGCTAATTATTATCATTCCTGCTTTCCAATGTAAACAAGAGCAGAGGAAATAGGAGTAAATTACATGGTGTGGGCTTTTGGCTTGTGTTTTCCCTTTTTTTTGGGACTCTTCGTACACACCTTTTTTTGGAAAGAAAAACTCTTCCTATTTGTGATTGGAGTGGATTTATGACGGACTAAACCCTTCAGGCTGTAATGAATCTAATTAGACTTGCTTTTGTGATATATTGTGTGGGATTCCACTCTTTGATTCCGGTCTGGAACAGTAGCTTCATCCGTTTTTTTTTTGTCCTTCAAGGAAATAAGTTGGGTAGGTTGATTGGATTTAATTTAATTTTGACTTTAGGTATACATTTTTTATTTTTACTGGGCGAATTTTCGCCGTTTCTTCTGGCTCCATGTTTGATCCACCAAAAACTGTCCGGAACAGAAAAACGTCCTTTTGTGAAGAAAAAGGTGTGCAATACTGTTAAGAGGAAATGAACTTGTACCGAGATGCAATAATGGAATGTACCTATACATATGATGTACATATGTATAATAAATAAAATCGTGATAATAGTAATAATAATAATAGAGTGGAAAGAGCAAATACTTGCTTCCTGCATCATTCAAAAGGAGAAATTAATGACTGTAACTAGTAACTACCATCACAAATGGGCTAGGTGGTGTTCAGGTGGCCAAAAGGAAATGTGACTGTGACAGGACGGGGCAGTGTTAAGGTCTTTCTTTATCGTGTATACATATATATACGTCCAATTTATATAGAAAAAAATCAGTCGTAAAACGTATACCTTTGAACAATGATCTTGATAATATGGCAACTACCACCAATAATGGCTCCTTGGATCATTTTTATTTCTCCCTCGTCAACAAGAGATGAGATATGGGGATGTGAGACGGGAGAAATTCAAAGAGAGAAATTAGAGGACATGTTGTAAGAGCCAGATTTTGAAGAGAAAAAGACGGAGCTTGTAATTATAATGTGGAGAGATCGTGATGGCAAAGGGAAATTAGAATGAAAGAGAGAGAGAGAGAGAGAGAGAGGAATAGAGGGAAAAGAAAGAGATGAAATTGAGTTTATGACAATTGAAAAAGGAAGATGATGATGGTCTCTCTTGACTCAAAGGTCTTGTTGATTTAGCCATAAAAAAAGGGTTACACGGTGTGCTCTATCACATGGTCGGAGCCGTTGGAGGTGACAGGACGGCCTGTCGCGATTGACATTAAACATTACATTTCTTCCCATAATTCTCCCCACAAAAAATCCCCTTCCTTCCTATTATTCATACAGCTTGTCTATTATTTTTTGGTCTCCATTTCCCCCTTTTTTTTTGGAAACATGAAAAAGAAGGGGAACACGCGTTGGAAAGAATCATTAAATCTAATTTTTGTAGGGAAAAGCTCATTTGTTTGAAATATGAACTGGCTGGCGGAAGTTCTTGGAGACGAATTCTGTGAAGCAGAGAGAGGAAAAAACAGGGATTATTTTCAATGTCGAGAGACTTCCTTCGTCTTCAGGTTGAAGTTCAAGTATCAAAATGAAGTACTTGTGCATTTTTAAAGGCAGAATTTCTGGCTTACTTCCTCTGTATTTGTTCTCTCTAGAGCTCTCTGTCATTTTTGTCTCTAACCCTCTCTATCATTTTTCTCGCTGATTTTTCTCACTATCTTTTCCTAGCTCTCTTCCTGGACAAAGGCTTGAGAGCATAAAAGGAGCGAAAAGTTATTCAATTCTTTCTGGCCACTTAATCCCTTTAGAAGAGACATGGCAAATAATACAGAAATAAATCCTAGCGTGGGCGCCCTTTGAATTTCGTCACGTATTTATCTTCAATAAGAGATATCCTACTAATACCTTCGCATCTTTGCATGAGACGGACTTATATAATGTCCTTTTTTTTTTTTTTAAATAAATTGTCTTTTCCTCTACTTCCTTTCCCCCTTTTAATACCTGCAGAAGGTCCTCGGAGTAGCTCTTGTCTCTTATCCTTGATATTTTTCCTCACGTCTTAAAAAGTAAGTCCTAATTTAAAAGCAAAAATAAGACCCGATAAAAGACATGTCGAAGTCAATTTCCCAGGGAAGGGATTTCCTCTTGGAGCCAAATTAATTTTTGGGTGACAATTGAATACATAAAAATAAGAGGAAAATTCGGGGGAAAGTGTGGGAAGGAGTAAACAAGTATAATTAAAGGGAATGCACACTCCGAGAGGGACGTGGGCGTTAAGAGCCGGAGAGGGCCCAAAGGAGAAGGAAATTGACAATTTCCCAGTTTTTATTTTTAGACTCCGACCGGGTCTCAATCAGAGATTTTGTGTGTGTAACCAAATACTGGAAGTCATCGGGAGAGGACATTGTGGGAGTTAATTTGATTGGAACAGTCTTTGTTCCCCTCGGATACTCCCTTGTTGTCCCGGGCTCCCTGTTTACACAGGGTTAATCATGGTGAGAGGGAGTGATAATAATGGGGAAAGGAGCCATCAAATATTGAATGGGAAGTGGAAATGTGGAAGGGGGAAAATGACAATGGCCGAGGAAATTGATTTCCTCTCTCTCCCTCTCTTGCCGGGGAAGATTTGGATTTATTTCCAAGTAAATACATATTGTTGAAATTGTTCTATGTTATTCCCACGAATTCTCCCTCCCTTCGTTTTAACATTTGAAGAGACATCTCGGATTCCCTGTGGCACCTGGACAGGAGATAAAGGGTTGATCTATAGAATAGAGAAATAAAATTAGGGAGAACCTAATGATTTTTCATGGGAAAAGTGAGGAAAGCTAAGATTTAAAAGGGCAAAAGGAGAATGGTCAAGAATTTGTGTTGATCATTTGGTCCCAGATGATCCTGATACTGATACTGTCCAAGGAACATATTCTGTGGCAAGGTCGTCTTTCACACAGATCAAATGTATTTCACAACTTGAGCTCCAAATCAAAATAAGGCTCTTGTTTGTTGTTATTTTTATTATTTTTGCCAGATAAGTTTCTCCTTATTATTATCATTTACTTCTCATCGTCTTGCTCTCTCTCTCTTTTTTTCTTTCTCTATTTCTCTCTAAAATTGTGTTACATGATCTCGGACGATAATGACGATCTCCATCCTCCATCCTAGAATTACCCCGTGGACTCTGAGCCATGGGAGTTTTTTTTCAAAGGGAATGACGTACTTTTAACTTGACACGTGACTCTGTTCTTCCCAATAATATTATGATGTCTTCGCGTTTTACAAGAAGTGTAGACTATGAATATTTATATTAAACTTTTTTTTCTTTTGAAGAGTTTAAGTCCAGGGTTTTTTTTTGTCTGTTCAGCTCATAATTAGGTAATTATTAGGATTATTATTATCCTCTAGCCCATAACAAGGATTCGTCAACACAGAGAATTGTGTCACCTTTTTTTTTCTCATTGCAAAAATCTTCAGATTGACTCTAGAGCTTGCAACAGTTGTATTATTTCCTTTTCCTTGTGGGCAGTGTTTTTTTCTCGAAGTTTTTGTTTTGTACTAATTAATCTCCGTGTTAATCATTTAATTTGTGCGTTTCCTATGAAATTATCTTGAATTGTCATTTTCGGGAGTTTCTCCGGAAGTCAGTTTGGTTTAGTTTCATTTCAGGGCTAATTTCCACGGGGAATTTTCCAGGTAAGAACAAAAAAAGCACAATTTTTTAGCAAAAAGGGAAGGATTGTTCTTGGAATGAGGTTAATGGGAAAAAATAAATAGTACCAGCGTGTAGCCTGCCAAAAAAGGAATTCTGGAGTAATGATTAGCATTTTTTTTTATCCAAGCTTTTTATCCGAGAAATTTATTTTTATCCGGGTTTTTTGTCCGAGAAATTTATTTTTATCCGGATTTTTTATCCGAGAAATTTATTTTTATCCGGATTTTCCTGGTACTATTAGCCTCGGAAAAATTCCTGGAAGCACCCCCGGATTTCGGTGGGTGCTGAGTTGCCTGGAGAAAAGGCTAACACGATTGCTTGGCTGATTTACCGAGGATTGCACAGGCTTGCCAAATGCTTTATGAATTAATTGTGTATTACATTTTGGTTCCGTGGAGATCAGCCGGGAATTGAAGTGAAATGGATTAGCCAGTTTGGTTTATTGGCTAATCCTGTAATTTCTCCTTTGTGCCTTCTAACAATAGACCATAATCACGCCTGACGGAATTGGAGTAATAAATAAGAATAGGAACAAGTTTTAAAAAAGGATATTGTAATGAAATTGCTTTTATTGACAAGTTACTGACAGACAGAAAAAAATTGACCCCATTTTGCCTTCCTCACATGTGGGAGGAGTTTTTTTTTGTCCCATAAAACTGAGGATGATGAGATCATTTTTATACGGGTTCTGACGGCTCCCGGGATGCTCGTTGATTGCATAAGTTTTTTTTTTTTTTTGAAAGTCAGACTTTGTGTAAATAGTTTTTGTGCCTAGAATTTTAAGAGGATGTTTCCCCCTTGAAAATATTATGAAGTAGGCAGAGTAAATAGCCTATCTTCCCCCGTTGCATTGTATCCCATTGTGGGTCAAGGTGAGTGTGAGGTGGCTTTTGTTAAGCACTTTTTGCGAATTTGTTTTGTCTTCGAGGATTTTACGGTGCTTGGGACGTTTATAGGAAATTAAATGAAAGGGTTGAAATGAAGTAGGGGGGTTTTTCTTAGAAAATGCAACGCAGATTGCAAGAGGTCCTAATTTTTTCTGAATTGAAAGGAGTGCTACAAAATGAAAAAAAGAACACGTTTTTTTTAAAGAAAATTCGAGAGAGAGATGAAAGGAATAACAATTATTTTGATTGGACAAGAATTATGATTAAGTAAGGGGAAAGATTATTGGAATAATGCATGAGGGATTTTTTTTGTCTTGAAAAAAGTTGTGTGATGACTAGACGGCGGAAATCGCATGGGAGCCTCACCTTTTCGTCGGGGATAAAGGATCATTTCGGCTTTTGTTTTTTCTTGGGATTAAAGGGGATAATCATGCTGACGTTGACAATTACATAGGCCTTTTCCCAGCCACGCTGACATATTTCTTGGTGAGGATGAGGAGACTGACAGAGATCTTGTCATTGTCATTCCCTCCAATGTCCTTGGTCTATTGAACCAACTGGCTCCTTTTTGGCAACGCTAAAGAGGGGATTGGGGACGTTATTGAGGGATTTTTTTTTGTAAGGCGTTTATACAAGCGTTTTTTTTATTGGCATTTGGTTTTATTTTTGTTTTGTCTTGTACCGGCGGGTTTCTAACGATGTGGTTTAAGGGATATTAAAATAATTGGGATTTACCCTCTATTTTACACCATTCAGTGAGCCTTCAAGCTCTCTGTGGTAATTTTTCTTTGTGGGGAATAATAATTTTCTTCAATATAAATGTGTGAGAAGGAAAGTGACAAGAAATGACAGTAGTCATTATTCAGATTTACCTGCCTTGACCTTTTTTTTCGAGACACAAAAAACAAAATTCATATGGCTGTCCTTTTACCTAAAGAACCGCCTTCATTTCAGCTAAATACTTTATATTTTGTTCCTAAACATTCCCGTAGGAATTATCTCTTTTGTAATTTATTGCCGTTCTTTACTCTGAGCATTTTCGGGTAGGCATTAGGAAATTTTGTTGCTTCCTCGTCTGTCATCTGTCCATAAAAGTGAATGACTCAGTTGTAAGTAAGATCTTATGCATTTCGGGTTCTTATGAGAAGTGTTCAAGGTGTTCGGAAGGTGCAATGCAAATACATCCTCCGGCGGGCCTCTACAAAACGGGACACACCACAAATCATATTTTGTTAGGGCGGGATTTGTGTCTTTCGTGTTTCCACAGGAAATTGAGGGTGCCTCGTACAGTAACAGTTACAGGGCGGGAAACGGTGAATAAATATGAAAGAGTATGTAATTTTAAAAAAAAACTGAAATGAATGAATGTGTACCAGTTGACGTTTGAATAGTTTACAAGGCAGACAGATGACATGGGACGGGATGGGTGAGGAAATTGGAAAATGGGAAGATGTGCAAAAGATCTCTTCAAGTGGACTGGCTGATAAGAGGAAGAGGAAAAATGGAGAGATTTAAAGGGAACAGCGGGCAAGTACAAAAAAAAGAGAGATCATAAATTGAGAAAAGAAAGAACAGAAAAAGAG
>JAQGBT010002614.1:0-23139 GCA_034698585.1 Disparrhopalites patrizii | reverse complement strand
AGAGAGAAAGAGAGAGAGAGAGAGAGAGAGAAAGAGAGAGAAAAAGAGAGAAAGAGGGAAAGAGAGAGAAGAGAAATAGATTGAGAGAATGCATAAACAAAAGTGAGAAATATCATCCATAATAAGCGACCAATTGTATAAACTTACACATCTTTAAACATGTATAAATTGATACGTATAGAAAATAGAACATTGCAGGCATTTCATCTGACAAGTACAGTAACTCCCTATGCCAGAAAGAAAACAGGACCTCCACCCATATTTATCCAAATGGGATATTATTACATTATTCCCTTTGATCAACTATTAGCATAAAGTTATTTTTTTCTATTATGATTAGCGCCCAAATAAGAATACGAAGGAGACGATAGAAAAAAAATTGGTAAGATATATTGGAATTGAACTCTATCACATTAGCAACAATTTATCGACACCCCAACGCTTTTACATTACATGTTGAACCATAGAAAGAATTACTACACAAGCTTGATCAAAAAATGTATTATACAAGATCTGTGAGGTATATATGCATACATATATGCATACATATGTATCAAATATTTATTATTACAGATATTTCTCTTTCCCCCTTGTTTTTTCCTCTGTTTGAAGTAATCTCCAGTTTGTGTGTAACACAAGGGACGGATCAACGTAATAAATATTCTTTTCTTACTTCAACAAAACAACCTCGTGGGTAATAGAATTTTTTTGACAAAACCAGTACACCAGCATTTTTCTTTGGATGATTCTATTGGTCATAAAGAAGGTAGTCAAGTATTACGCACTTATTTTTTTTCCTCTCTTTTCCTCAATGAAAGTTTACTCTTTTGTGGTGAGACAGAAAATCACACAGAAATTGGCTTTGGTTTTAATCCTCTGAGATAAAAAAAAATGTATGTCTGTGTTCAAATCCACCACCGCCTTTTCTTAGGAGGATGTGTGGCCAAAAAGGAAGGAGATGATCAAAACACTTTTTGAGGGGGATAAATATAGAATTTTTGTACACATTAAGAGACACCATGAAAAGTTTTGAGTTTCTAAATTCTTATACCCACATTAAAACAAGCAAAATAGAGGGAGGAAGTTTTTTTTAATTTTTGTGTGGTTATATCTTATGTGATGTAGCATGAACAAAGTCAACAACAACAAAAACTAGCCATTTTGTAAACATTTCATTTTTTAATTATTTCCCCTCCTCCCAAACACATTCCCAACTCAGCCCATCTAAAAGGTGATCAATGATACAGGAAATACATGTGGAAATGGAAATGTACCGCATATTCACATACGATGTACAGGGACAAAATATTATTTTAAAAAATCTCCCCCATCCACACCAGCTTGTGTGGGTCTCCGGAATTTCCTCTTTCTTCCAAAAAAAATCTGCATGTAAGCAATTATATTGGAAGGTAATTATGTGGTAAAAATAAGGAAATGAGGAAAGAAAAATTACTTATTTTTTTACCCATTAAATATCATATAAAAGGAAAATTGCATGCAAAGTGCAGGTACAAATTTGCGTACAGAGGAATGAGTTGCACTTTTTTATGTAATATAATCAATATTATATACCCATATAGAAACTCCTTTCCTCCACTGTCGTCGCTCTTCTCTCATAAGATTGTTGTTAGCGAGAGAAAGAGAGAGAGAGAGAGAGAATTATTTCACAGACAGAAGATATTTGCATAAGGATAACAATAATTTATTGCTGTTTATTTATTTGCAAAAAAAATGTATTGTCCATTATTGCATTTTCTACATACTCTGGTTTCCCAAATGATAACAATAATCATGGGCTGTTTTGGGGGAAGTTGCAGTTTTACCATACACAAAAAAGGTAATTGTCAGGCTAAAATACATGTCATGTTCAATAGAATTTGTATACATTATTACTAGCAAAAAAAAGATGCAATGGCTTCCGGTTCTTTAATTCTTTACATAGACATGTTCCCTCAATGAGTTGAGGGAAGACGCAGAGGGAGAGACAGAGAGTAGTACGGAGAAACAGACAGGGGGAGAGACAGAGAAAGGGAGAGAGAGGCAAATAGAGAGAGAGAGAGAAAGGCAGATTGAGAGATAACAAGAGGAAGCGAAAGAGAAGTGGAGAGAAAAGGTTAAGGTGAAAGGAGAAACATGCAGAAAGGAGAGTCAAAAAGAAAAGATGAGAGAAACAGGGCGAGAAACAGATAAGATGCAAGCTGGAGAGAGAAAGAGAAAGAAACAGAGAGACAAATAACGAGAGAAGAATGAGAAAGAGAGAGACAAATTAAGAGAGAAGAATGAGAAAGAGAGACAAATAAAGAGAGAGAAACGAGCAAGAGAGACAAATAAAGAGAGAAGAATGAGAGAGAGAAATAAAGGCACAGATAAGCAAGAGAAGGAGAGAAATAAAGACAGAGAGAGAGAGAAGAAAGCGAGAGACACAAAGACGGAAAGAAAAAGAGAGATAAATAAAACGAGAGAGATGAAAGAGAGAAAGAAAGAGAAAGAGAGATAAATAAGAGAGAAATGTAAGAGAGAAAGAAAGAGAGATAAATAAGAGAGAGATGTAAGAGAGAAAGAAAGAGAAAGAGAGATAAATAAGAGAGAGATGTAAGACAGAAAGAAAGAGAAAGAGAAATAAAAAGAGAGAAAGAAGAAAGGGATAGAGAAAAATGAAGAGAGAGAGAGGGAGAGAAAAAGAGACAGGGAAACCGAGGAAGAGAGAGAATGCAGATACGTAGCATGTGTGTGATATGGCCAAAGAAAGAAAACACTTGGAGAGTTTTTGACAAGTGTAAGAGGAAATATATAGGTATGAATCACGGAGCAAAGCATACGCATTTATATAAAGGTGATGCAACTAGCCAAACTTGATTTGAAGTAAATTTTCACTTTCCAAAGGGTTTGGTTAGTGAATAATAAAAGTAATACGTGAACAAAAAAAAAAGAGTAAAGAAGAAGACGAGAGTCCTGTTCGTTCACCATCATTGTATTTTATACGGATGTTACCGTTAAGCCCCAACAGCACTAACAGTGAAACAAGTTACACATTTTATGTATGTATATATACACACAGACAATTTTTTTTACTTTTTTTTTTTTACTTTTATCAGCTCTTCCAACAATGTGGTATGTAAAAGTGAGGATGTGCTACATTATCCTACTCTCTCGTTTGAACTTGAAATTAGAAATAGTTTTCCTTTTCTCTCTCTTTCTCTTTTTAGAATATCTCAATCCCACAAGCCAGACACTGACTTTTTAAAATCAATATCATAGCGACGGGGTCATACAGGATGCACGTATATATAAAGATTTCTTTATAGGAGAAAGCATGTTTGCGAAAAATAGGGAAAGACATTCAAAATGGAACAAAAGTTCAATTTTATGGGAGAAGGAGGAATTAAAATATAAAATGTGAAGCGCAGATGGGATTTATTACAGCCAATTTTCACCGGCATCATTTAAGTATTTTTTAGTTGGAGATAACTCCATCATGAGAATGTGTTACGGAAAAAAATATCTCTTTTGAATAACGAGCAAAAGATGACCCGGGATTTAAAATTCTTTGTACTAACCAAGGCCTGGCAAAGAGCAAATAATTGTTGATATCTCATGAAAACATATTTCCCCCGTTCCTCCACGGGCTCATTACTTTATAGCGGAGATTCCTGTTTTTCTCGTATGTATAATAATAATATAATAATAATAACTCATACGTCATAATAAGCAAGATGATTTTTTTTTTGCATCCAGGTAACACAACCACTTTTTCCCCTCTACTTTCTGCCTCCCCACAATGCGTGCAAATATGCAGATAAAGTGTATCTTAATCATTATTAATGTTGATCCGACCGGTTCATTACCGGCGGCTTCGTACTTCCGAGGAAGTGCGGTAGACCGGTCAATATATATTTTTTCCATCCATTATTATTCTTATCCTCCTTACAAAAAAAATGTTACTATTTACCATATACAATCAGATGTTTGCTGTTACAAAGTATATATGGTATATATTCAATATTAAATACCGTTGGAATTTTTCTTTTTTTATTATTACTATACTACTGCTATAGTAGTAAGTGGTTCGGAGGAAAAAGCGGATATTTTTGTTAAATGGACAAAAGGAAGGGAAAAAATTTCGTAACTTTTAGATTGCACAGGTGAGTACAAACAATGGAAGGAGGAATTTCAAATCGTGTGAATGAATTTTCTTTTTTACAGTTTTTTATTTTATTTTATTTTGAGTCATGGGAGAGAGGGAGGAAAAAGGATTTTTTTTAGAGAAAGGAGGAGGTGCCCAGGAGAATGATAGCATACCGTAATTTATTCATACTTTTTATTATTCTCTTCCTACCATGTGTTACACAAGCACAAGGCAGAACAAGGGATTTCCTAGAAACGTGCTCTACCTCTTCCAAAGGATTGACATTTCCCCGTATATTTCCCCTTCAATCACAGTAGAAATCCACCTTCTCTACATTTTTCTGCTTGAATCAGCTTAGCTTCCATTTTATCTGTTTATTTTCAATTTTTTTTAAACTATTCAAGACAACTCTGCAACATTTGAAAAATCTTAATTATTTTCCAATTGAAAATTGGCATATGCACACATGCAAATTAACAAATAATTTACACATGGATATGCAGAAGCTTTGAATAACTAATTCACGCTTTGCATAAATATAACCTTTAGTAATTATTTACTTCTGGGCAAACAGTAAGATTTACATGCTTTATTTAAATTTGTCCTTCTTTACATGATATTCTAAGGCAAAGATTTGCCTTAGAATTGCTGTAAATCCGAAATTATAAGGAGGAAGTTCCTTGCACCACAATTTGTCCCCCCCCCCAAAATTAGTTCTTAAATACAAATAAAAATATGGAGAGGTTGAGTTGCATTCGTGGCTACGTATGTGTAGCATTGCACCTTGGCGAAGGAAAAGAATGGAAAAACTCCATAATTATTGCAATTTAAGAATGTCTACAGCGGAGATTCTACAGCAGTTTTTTTCTCTTACAACTAACTAGCAAATAATGGGAGCGTTGTTTGGAGTGGGTTTTGCTACAATTTTTGTGTTTTTTTTCAGTATAATTGTAGGCTTCAACGATCACACTTGTACAGGGTGGTTGTCCTCCCTCAAAACGAGAGCCAAGAGACTCTCCATTATTGTTGGGTGTTGAACGCTTGAAATGACGTGGAATGAAGTGAACGATTTAATTATTATAAGCCTGATAAAAATCACCCTCGCTTTTACTCTCACGTTAGTAAAAGTCCACGTTCTTCTTTTTTAAATCCATCCCTTCTCTCTCTCTCTCTACCAACTCTTGGGGTGTTGTTGACTTATTGGCTTCAAGCCAAATAAAGCACCTACACAGTGAAAGAGATACGGTGGAAGGGAGGGCAAAAAAATAAATTGTCAAGTGAGAAATTCCTTCCCTCATACATCCATCGAGTAATACATGTTATATAGATTATGTCTTCATCATAATTTATTTGAAATGATCTGATACTTTTGGGGAGAGTTTAAGACTATCTGAAAGGCTTGTGAAGGAATGATAGCTTTCCATTTTACTTTTAAATGTCCTAGAAGGGAAAGAGGATCTTCATGGCGGGAGGAGGGGAAATTTTAATATGATCAGGGAGTTGGGGGATTTACGTAAAAACAAAGGAAGAATTCACTGTTATTGCCGTCAAGAATTCTGTAGTAGAGAAAAGTGGGATTTCACCATCAATTATTGGGCTTAAAGATAAATTATTTGTTATAAAAACTAGACAGCATATAAATCTAAAAAAAAAGCCACCCTGTACATTAATGAAACCACACAGTTAGATGTACTGTTGAGTGTTAGTATATAAACGAGAGAGAGAGAGAAAGAAAAAAAATACAGAATGGGAAAAACGAGTGATTCGGAACATGATGCCAAGCTTCCTGGTTGAGTGAAAATAAGTGAGATTTTGAACCAAGATTTTTTTACAGCTCTTCCCCCCTTAACTCCTTTTTTTACACCTCTTTTTACACACCTCTCCTAATAAATAAGTGCTTCAAATCACCAATAACTATGCTCCTACCACCACCATTGCCTCTACTGGCACTAATGCATGCTCTACCACAGAAAAGACGTTAAAGTGTAACGTAATTTGAGACTTAATAATCTCTCTCTGTCTTTCTCCTTCTTTCTTTTTCACTGCAAAATTACTCATCAGCGCTAACCCAGATTCCTTATCCAGAAATAGGGGGAGAAAAAAAAAGAAAACATATACAGTTTATACGAAAGCACAATGAACTTAACCATGGGCGAAAGAGCACTAATAACTTCAATGTTTTGTGTGGCAAATTTTTTTTTTTTGAGCGAATTCAACAAAACATTTAACATTCTTCTGCTTAAGCGCCTCCACTCACAGTTCACTGACGTTTCCCTGTATTCATTTAACAGAGGAAAAAAAATCCGCGTATTTAAAGAAAATATAATGTGCAGAGGAAAGCCTCCGAAAATCGATGGTGTTTCCCTTCAGCCCCTAATTTGGCTTGGGGAAGTGACATTTCTCTTCCTCACCCCCAAAAAAAAGGGTTGTTAAAGTTTTAAAAGCTTAGGTTGATCTTGGTATTTGCAACGACGGAGAAAATTTAATTTTTTTTTGTCTCAGAATTTTATAAAAAAAATGAGGGATGATGATTTACACACATTTGAAATTCGAGGAAGTGAGATAAAATTTGGTGCAGATTCAAAAAAGATTATTATTGTAAGGATTACGTGAGCTCTGTGGGAATGTTGTATATGTGTGAAAGTGGATGTGGAGTGGATTAGTGTACAAATGTGTATATTATTTGTCTACAAAGAGAAAAAAAAAAGAAAGAATTTTTACATGTACCACATTAGCTGAGAAAAAATTTGTGCATGTACTCACGGATAAAAAAAAACTATTTAAAAAAAAATATACCAAATATATGAAACGATGATGTAAGAGTCTATTAAATGCCCCATATAAAAAATGATTATCGCCATTCCCAGTCTACGCATTAATAAAGTAATGTGTCGGGAGAATGTTGTAGGAACAATAATTATGTTTAATTATGAATTATTATTATTATTGGAAAAAATATACATAGACACCTATACCCTTCCGCTCCTTCCTTTGTGTACTACATCCCATAGTAGACAAGAAATAATAATAAAAAATTAGAAGAAAGCAAAAAAAAAATCATTCTTTGCAAAATACACATCACGGCTAACGTTTTTATCATTGCCACCCCTACAATTCCTTACAAACTATTGCAAAAGTGTGTGTGTGTCAGTGTACAAAAGCAGGTCCTAACCCCACGTTTTGCAACGTGATGGAGGTGATGAAAAATACCTCCGCAATGTCTACTGGCCTAGTTCGATGTAGTAGGAGGAGGATATCAGTAGTATAACCTATAATTAAATAATTATACCAATCATGAACTTGGTATAAATCTGAAGAAAAAAAATACATACAAACCCAGTCATTGCACATGGCAATTGTTCATTATCCACCCAAACAATAAAAACGGTAATAAATTTTCCTGGAGAAGGAAGTAATATTACAACAAACGAATTTTTCTACAATTTTCCTCCTTCTTTCAACGCAATTCTCTGGGAGAAAACACCCTCCAAGAGGGATAATTATTGACCACCTTCCTTTGTAATTTAATCATTCCATTTTATGCTCACGTATGGAATAACGTATTAAAATTGGAGTAACATTCATTGGAGGGAGAAAGAAATCTGGGAGTACGTACTTTTTTTTTCCTCACTCACATTATGTAAGACGAGGTGAGAACAAGAATACAAAATCCCGTAGCTTTGTCTTTTGTACACACGTGTCTACCCTTTCATTATGCTAAGCACATTCACTGAACATGTTCCAGAATCGAAAGTAATTTTGAATCCCTCTCAATTGTGTACAAGAACATATTAATCATGTTCGCAATTAAAGACAGAAAAAAAAGCTTTTTGTATCTACCTGTACAAAAATGTCTGGGGGAATAATTAATTACGTTCTGTTTCCTCAAATTGTGTAGTCTAGTGAAAGGGATGAGAAAAAAGGGGCATTATTATTAATAATAATATCACAATAGTGACACTCAGGATGATGATAGGAGTCTTTTTGTAATCTCTCTCTCTCCCCCCCCCCGAAAAAAATCCATCTTCCCCCATGTGACGTCTCATTTTTCAAGGCTCTTATTAAGAAAATAAGTTTCTAAGATTAATTACAGTCAAAGCCCATCAAGTGCAAATTATCCTTCCTTTCTACATATTACCTTTTACTATTATTTGTAAGGAACAGAAAAAAAAACACTCATTTTTTTTTCTTCCCAAAAATATTGGAGGAGATATGAAACACGTGTTTTTCACACCGCTCTTATCAATCTCCGTCTTCCCCTTCTCTCCCTCATATGATTAACATAGAAAAATTCTTCACTTTTACTAAGAAAATGAAGAAAAAGCAACAAGGTTAAGGCTCTTTACTAGAGACAAAAAAAAAAGCTCCTGTATGCCACTCCAAAAAATTACAGTGAACCTTATCATTTTTTTCCTTTATAAACTATGTCAAAAAAGACCACTGTGAAACGGACAAGATTAAATGTAGTGGAAGATTAAAAAGTTTATTTGATACATTTGTACATGTACATATATATACATACACACTACACACATCTTGTATGACCATTCACATTACATATCCCTTTTTGTTTCTTCTACATTTCAGATGAAAGGCAGAGAGAGAGAGAGAGAGAGAGAGAGAGAGAGAAATACTTTGTACAACTTTTGCTTTTTTTTCGCATTCACTCGCCCTTACAACTACAGTCAGATGTCTGAAAGCTATACTGAACGATGACGGAGGTAAGGAGAGACTGAACCAAAACAATGAGAGTCGTGCATATGTGTGTATATGTATATACATATGTATACTTACATACATGCATAAGTAAGAAAGCAAAAAATAAAATAAAGGAGAGGTTTTATGTGTGTTTTTCACACTACAGTTAAAAAAACCCCCCATAATATAAGCTTCATACTGTAACAGTTGAAATAATGAAAAGGAATTCATATGATTCCTCCAGACATGTGAGGACCATATGAAAAAATAATAATATCACTTCAAATGTATATATACATATAAAAAAGTATTTTTGCTCATGGTCTGAATCATTTCAGTTGAGAGGTGAATGAAAAAAGGAGCAAAAAAAAATAAACGAAATAAAATGATGTAGAGCTTCAGCGTGGAGCTCAAGTTCTACAGAGAGAGACGATTGCAATAATGAAATATATCATATAAGTATGATTATATACTGTTTGCAAAAAGATTCAGCTAGTGTGTGCACTCTGCAAAGAGAGAGAGAGAGAGACCTAGACGAGAGAGAAAGCCCCCTTCGTCACGATTTCAATTAGGGCCGACATGATACTGTCATTAACGCTCCGCTAAGTCTACCTTAATTACTTGACTTACCTCAATCT
Source organism: Disparrhopalites patrizii (assembly GCA_034698585.1). NCBI lineage: Eukaryota > Metazoa > Arthropoda > Collembola > Symphypleona > Sminthuridae > Disparrhopalites > Disparrhopalites patrizii. The sequence continues at coordinate 13,677 of JAQGBT010002614.1, read as the reverse complement.
AAACAATACAGTTTTATATAGTTTGAGTAAATACCAAATAATCATAGCTCCAAAGTACATAAATGCACGTAAAGGGGGGTAGAAGAATCCCTTTTGAAACAGTCTAAACTCAACTATTGGCTATAACAATCAAGTAATAACAATAATAGTAATAATCCCCCTCTCAAAAGAGATACATAGTTGTAAAATAGAAATGAGAGAGAGAGAGAGAGAGAAATAATTCGAGCACTAAATTTTGTTATACTTTTTTTTCTTCTTCTCCTCCATTTTTTTCTATTTGGTTGCGTATATACAGGTGTATCTCCTCTATTGCATTAGCTTTCTATATAGAGAATCTCTTGAGCCTATAAAAGTCAGGTGGTGATTTACTAGAGGGTAAGATGTGTAAAAGATGCATATATATGCACGTTAAATGCATTTGATGTCTATGTATACTTTCTTTGCCCTTTCTTTCTTGAATTTATATAAAAAAAAAAATACACACACTCCCAAAATGTCACCCCTGATTTCATGTGAGGTCCTTTCCCTCTCTGACACCTAACGTGTTCACTTTCCTTCACTATGAACAACATGATTTGGACATGTGGAGTTCAATGGGCAGAGAAAAAAAAGTGGAAGTCGTCGTAGGTCAGGTCTTTTTGGATGTGTTTACTAAACATTTAACATCCGTTATGAATGAATGACGGGCTGTATTGTGTGGGGAAGGATTGCCCTTTTTCAAAAAGTGTTTTCGGCGGCAAGTTCTGTTGCCTGTGTATGACACAGGGGAAAGGACAATGAGTAAAAAAAAAAAATTGGTCCCAGGAGGGGCATTCCAACATGCTTTCTTTCGTAAGGATTGCCCCACAGATGGTACACTCCTTGGAATTACTCATTAATACTCGTTAAGACGAAGAGCCATAAGAATTCCGGGTGGTTCTATTTTTTTTTCGAGGTCTATATACAACTATAAAATCAAAAAAAGGTTCCATCCAAAGAGAAAGGACTTACCTCATACTCTTTCCAAATCCACAATAAAAAATGGCGCCCTCACTCTCCTGGAAAATGGGCAAATGTCAAAAGAATCCAATCCAATAAGGTATTTTGAGTTCAATGTAAAAAGTAGGATTCCAAGTATCGGAATGTTTTCCGTCCTCCAACACGTATTTGTTCAAAGGGGAAAAGTTTCTCCAAGAGATATAAAACAGCAACAATGGGATTTTTTTGATCCAAGTATTGTATTGATTAAAGTTGTTTTGCACTTGTGTAATTATTTTTTTTTTTGCTGGAGTTTAATTATATTTGAGGAGGAAAAGGAATAATTTAAAGGAGATTTTTTTTTAATATATAAAATAAATAAAACACAAATGGGTGGAAAATGTTGAGCGAAGTTAAAATTGGTACAACTTTCGAAAATCCTGAGGAAGTAAGAGAAGAAGAAACTTTTCACTACAGAGATTTTAAACACTGTACTTTACTTACGTCTCTCTATGTCTTATGTGTACTTAAAGGAAAAGTTGGAGAAAAAAAATATATCGTTGTTCTTATAGCACGAGTTTTTTTCTTCTTTCGTCTTCTTCTTCGTTATTTTTCTCTGTTTTTCCCTCTTGTTTGCAGATTGAACTTGCTACAGAACTGTATATAAAAAGATGTATACATATGTACTTGCAAAGTTTACTTTCGTGACACAAGGACAGTGTTGAAGAGATGAGATGATCTGAAGAGTGACAAAGAGAGAGAGAGAGAGAAAATATTTGCTTCTTTTTCACAACCGGTATACAACAACGGAGTCGTAAAAAACTTGTGTTTGTGTATCTTTTTGCAGTTTATATATTTTTTCTCTCGTCGATAGTGGTGTTGGTTGGTCGTGGAAAGAAAATATTTTTTTCGTCCAAATACAGACAATCAACAATTAAGATGATTTCCAATCGTCGTACTTGTACAATCCCATATAGCTACAGAGGAGGAGGGGGGAAATTTATCCAAGTAGTAGTAGTCCGTTTAGAATCTGAAATCAAAAGAAAGTTACTCGTATTAACACATTACCCACCAAATTTGAATTCTTTCCTTCTCAACAACAAAAATCCGGCCCACCAAACTCTTTCCAACACGCCGGAAAAAACTTTTCCCCATACAAATCTCCATTGTGATTCCTCCGAGGAGAAAACCGGGGAGAAAGTAAAATCAAAATAGAAGAAACTAAAAAATAAAATCGGACTCAAAAATCACGGTCAAATATCCTCCATAACAATTCCAAGATATACACAGAGTCGGAGATGAACTTTGAACTTTTATCCCCCGTAATATGACACCGCACGTTCCCCCCCATGGGAATTGGAAAAGGTGTTCCAATAAAAATCAATATTGACAAAGTATTAATTTCTCTCCGTTCTTGTTGAAACGATTTTGGTGAGTTTTTTTTTTTGGTGAGAAGCGGCACTTAGGTGTAGATTGAAGGTAATTAATAAAAGAAGGAGATGAATGAAAAAAAAGAAGAAATGAATAAAATAAAAGTGTATAAGAAAATCGAAAGTCAAAGCTAATAACCTGAATACATATTGGGCTGTGGAGAGCCAAGATCAGAAGAGACAGAGAGATGTTGGAGGAGTAATGCACACGGAGGGAGAAATTTCCTGTGACTGAACGTGCGAGAGTCTTCCAATGTGTCAAGTGCTGGCCTAAGTGAACTCTCAGCTCTCTTTCGAGAACTCTTTGGGGCAGGTGGGGCGTTGTGGTACCTTCTCTCTTTCTGTCCACGTCTCTCTCTCTCTTTCTCTCTCCCTCTCTCTCTCTCTCTCTCTCTCTCTACAAGCTTCTTTCTTTTCCTCAAGTCAGTCAGTGGACAAACAGGGGTTTTTCCATTTTTGCACTCAACCATACGCATATAGATACATACATGTACTCGGCAAAGTGTGAGGGAAACAAGATGATTGAGAGACGAACTGCAACCACTTGCAACAAGCATTCTTTCACGCATTTTTACTCCCCATTTACTCAGTTAGTTCGGAATATAGTATTTATATACATTTTTTTTTTGGGAGGGGAGAAAATATAACACCATTTTGATAACGTAAGAGAGGAAAATCCTATGAACAAAAAGGAGTATTATTATATTTGGAGGGGGGATATTTTACCACATCAATGAAAGGCAGACACTTCCCTTTGGAATAGTACATAATGTGTACTATTCTATATATATGTCCATGTCTGTATTTAGCATTCTATGTGCATATGTTCTGTATACAGATTTATGTATATCTTTATATACATTATATACATATTTTTATGTATGTATATCAGTATATAGACGCAGTTTGTGTATTTTTGTCTTTCTCTTTATCAATATTTCTTTCGGTATGTCACTCTGTGTGCCTCTCTTTATCTCTCTCTCCCTTTCTCTCTCCTTATTTCTCTTGCTTTCTCTCTCTCTCTCCCTTTCTCTCTCCGTATTTCTCTTGCTTTCTCTCTCTCTCTTTCTTTCTCTGTCCTTATTTCTCTTGCTTTCTCTCTCTTTCTTTCTCTCTCCTCGTTTCTATTGCTTTCTCTCTCTTTTTCTTTCTTGCTATCCGTCTTTCTCTATCCTTATTTCTCTTGCTTTCTCTCTCTCTTTCTTTCTTGCTATCCTTCTTTCTCTGTCCTTATTTCTCTTTTTTTCTCTTTGCTGCTTTCTATTTCATTTTCTATCCTTATTTCTCTCTCCTTGTTTCTCTTGTTTTCTCTGTCCTTCTTTCTCTTGCTTTCCCTCTTCTTCTTTCTCTCCTCTGTCCTTCTTTCTCTCTCGTATCTCTTTTTGCTCTGTTTCTCTTTCCTCTCAATGTCCTTTTTCTATTCTCTCTCTGCTTTCTCTTTCTCTCCGTCTCCGTCAAAGTTTCTCACTCTCTGGATTTCTTACTGTTTCTCTCTCTGCTGGTTTTACACTCTTTCTGCTTCCCTGTCCTTCTTTCTCTCACTCTGTCTTTCTGTTTCTCTCTCTCCCTCTCTGTCGTTCTTACTCTTTTTCTCTCTTCTTTTTTGCCATTTCTCTCCCTCTCCGTCCTTCTTCCTCCTGTTTGCTCCCTTCCCTTCTCTGTCTCTGTTTTTTCATCTCTATCGACTTCCGACGCTTTCTTCCCCATCACATCCTTGTTTTGTCTCTCTTTCTCTCAATTTTTGTTCTCATGGCAGTCTCCCTGTCGGTTTCCCTCTTGGTACACACATCCTGAATCGGTAAACAAATCCCAACGCGTGAAACCACCACCACAAAATGATTCGACTGTGGTGAGCCATTTTGTGCCTAAAAACTGAGTAAATACTTACCATTAAGGAATTATATAGTAGACAAAACTTAATATTCCTTGATTTTTCTTTTAGGTCCCATATCCGACAATATAAGAATAACACAATAAAAATGTTGATGCACGTAACGTGAGCTAACTGAAAAAGTGTGCATGTTACTATTAGAGTTTTTTTTTATACCAGAATGTATACATATACTGGGTATAGTTTGATGGGTATTACTAGAAACACGGAGTATGCTCTTACATCTGCTGTTGCTATATATATGTATATACATATATATAAACACAAATACCATTATAACCTGATCTGAACCTGAGCTGAAAAAAAGGAGGTATAAATGGTAAATTTATTATATACACAGTGAAAAGTATAGGTGGGAGTCAGACAGAGGAAAGGCGAGAATACATATACAGACCATATAAATAGGAGCTATGCCACAAAGCAGTGCAGCAAATAAGAGTCTGACCCAATTGGTTCTTGACTGCTCAAGTAGGACAAGAAAGGCATCGGAGGGTGAAACAACCCTTTCTCTCCGAAAGTAAAAGTTTACGAAGACTTGATGATTCACCTCATCGGAGGGTTGAAAGGCTTATATCATCCAAGACGTAATCATTTTCATCCACAAGTCAATGTACGTCCGTTCTACCCTTCTCTAAAATACACCCCCTCCTCCTCCCTCTTCATCAATCTTCTATTGTATTGTATATGCAAAAAAAAAATTGCATGGGGTGAGAGATGTAACAAAGTCTTTCCTACACGCTTGAGTTTTATATATATGTAGACACTAAAATAAAGTTAAATTTTTTGAACCAAAATACTTTTATACCCACCAAATTACTTTGTGACTAAGCCGCTTCCCCTTCTTTAGGGGGATCCACCCTTTAGAATCATTTTTAATATTCATTTACTATTCTGAAGGGTTAAGTCATACCAAATAAGATGATTTTGTGTTTGAACTTGTGTAAGCTTTACGCATGTAGTGGCTTTTAATAAATGTGAAATTCATATGAATGTGAGACAGGAACTAGTAAAAATAATATAATAAAAAATAGCAGAAAAAAATGAGCATGCCTGTGACTCCGTTTGTGAGGCGGAAATGGAAGGGTTACGATGAATTACGTAAATTTGAGATTTTTTTACCCATCTTGTCCACACCATATTCCAGGGTTAGCAGTGAAGCTTTGGAATGCCCATAAAAATTATTGTATTTTTTATTATAGATTGAGAGATTCGTGAGGCAGCAAGGCCATGCCGTGCTGTATGAGTAAGGCATTATTATACAATAATGAACAACGTGAACCATTGATCACTTCCCCATGTGATGGTATTTGGGGAACATTTTGATTGATCATGTAAAAATGTATGTTTATACATAATAAACTCATGGAGATTTGAAATGAAACTGTAGTCACATTGTTCCCTCTCAAAATTTACCTCTTAGGCATTGTACACACATGGTTATTATTAATAGCCATAATTAATTTTTCTCTCCCTCTCCGTTTTAACAGAGAGTCATTTTCGTGGCTAAAATGAAGTTATCCCTTGTCAACGATAATAGCCAGGAAGAAGGTCTCTCCCCCCAAAAGAAATGGGAGAGCTACATATGCATGATCAAGTATTATCCCCCCAAAAATTAATTATTATTACGTTGTCATAAGGAAAACAAATGGGAATTGGCCTCTTGTATCACCATAAACAATAATAAAAAAAAAACCTGACCCGCACAAGCACATCAATGACCACGGGCTTTGGTAGATGGATGCTGTATAGTAATAAGAAACTTCTCTTGGAGATGGGGATAACAATGCATACAAGCATTTAAATACGTAAGAAATAACAATGCCTTTGTAGTGAAGTAATCACGATTTAGCTATAAATTGGTCCACGATTTTCCTTTCATTCATCATATAAAAAAAAGCATGAGTCCTTGTACATTTTTTTTTTTTGCCTATTCGGCATAGGAGCATCCCCGCCATTATAAATGTACTGTTACCTCCTCAATTGCTGTCTTGATAATACGAGGATACATTTTATTGTACAAAATATAATGAATTTAATTAATTATTGGCTCTTCCCCTCTATCCCGATTCCTTCAATCATTTCAAACCATTCTCCATTTTCCTTCTCGTATCTGTCTGCACTAAAGGTGCATATATGCGGATGTGCATTTATTCACATATACATTCATATTCATGAAAGAATTATTGTACTTTCAGTTTCGTCCTATTCTTACATTGATACAGAGCATTAAAACCAGGAGGAAAGAGGGGGAGTTTGTAAGAGATTACTAAAAAGCACAGGCTAAAGGATCCATTTTTAATGTCTTTGCGGTAGTTATTGTTACCGTCATTATTATTTTTTTATATGACTTCCCTTTGATCGAGTGGTCTCTGAATACACCCTTGCTGGGGGTAATAGGATTAAAGTGCCACGGTAACCCATAAAATCAAGCACGCGTACCATCACCCTCACTGCCATGACTTCCTCATTCTCATTTTTTTCTCCATCTCTCTCCCTCTCTTCAATGAGTATTATGATCACTAGTTTGACTGTGTACCAAATTGTTACTGTGTGTAAACAACAGTATAATGGCTATCTGTGGGGGATATTACGTGGGTTGAATCGTGCGTATTTGTATTTTTGTACCTAGTTTTTGTGAAAAGATTGTATCTTTCTTTTTTTTTTTGCACAATTATTATATGCGTGTGAGGTGAGACACAGGAGTCAGAGCTTGAAAAATGTGGGTTAAGTCAGACCAAACTATTTGCTTTTGTGGGCACATTATTTGTTCGAGGAACTTGCGAGATGTGAGGGCGAGCGGGATTGTGAGTACGGGAAGTACCTACATAATGGACAGAGAGAGAGAGAGAGAGAGAGCAAGGAAAGCCAATGTGGTGACAAATTGACCTGAGGAAGCACAGAGAGAGAGATAGACATTGGAATAGCAGAAGATAGACAAAATGTCAACGAGGCACAAACAAATTGTTGAAAACGGAGACGACAAAAAAAAGTGCAATAGAAACAGACAAATACAAAACGGAGATAGCACAGCAGAAACAGGAAAGAATAAAAAAGGAAAGACGACAAAAGATCAGAGGAGAAAATAAATGGAGGGAGAAAGAATAAAAAAGATAAGAGAGAGAGACCACAGAGAAAACAGAGAGCGACAGAGCAAAAGAGAAAATAGAGAGGCAAAAAGTAAAAAATAAAGCGACACAGAGTAAAAGAGAAAATAGAGGGAGACAGAGCAAAAGTGAAAATAGAAAACGAAATACAAAAAGAGAAAAAGAAAAATAGAAAAAGAGAGAAAGAAAAATAGAAAAAGAGAGAAAGAAAAATAGAAAATGCTGACAGATGTCAATAGAGAAGTAGAGAGGGAGAAAAATTGAAAATGAAGGCAGAAAGATCAGGAGCAAAAATGGAGACAGATCAAAAAAGAAATTAGGGGTATACGGAAACCAATGGCGACAAAGAAAGCAATAATCGAAGTAAAAAGCCGCAAAAATGATTTTGGTTCGTGTAAACTGCCGAAACAATACCAAAAGTTGTACACGAGCTTATGTACGTTCCTATTGTCCCCAATGATAAATGAGACATTCTGCAAAAAAAAATGAACTTCCCGTTTGAATGTTATTTTTTTACTTGTTTGCTAAAATAATAAGCCATTATATTTACATTTACAACTATCTAATTAGGTGCATACGCTTATCGTTAATACCAGACGTTTAACTCCTCAATTTATTACTAATACACACACCGTAAAATAGTGTGTATATGCATAAACAATTGCATCTATGACATGCATCCATGTTGCTCTAGTAAAACAAAATGCACTCGTGGTTCCTATGTTAATACAATCCCCCATTTTTTCCCTCTGTTATGTTTACAATATCTAGGAAGTTTTAGTATAAAAAGTTGAGTTAGATCATGTCTGTGTGAATTACGAAGGAGAGCGAGAAAAAAATAGGAACAACTTTTGTGAACCAATTTTGAAGTAGTGAAGAGTTTCATACTTTTGTTCACAATTGGATCAAGCACCTGAGAAATACTAAATGGCATGGTAAAGAAAAAAAAACAATGAATGGTACATATAATACTGCAATATATAGTCATAAAAATGTACTTAAAGAACTGGGAGGAGAGACGAGAGACACATTTTTTGTTTCAAGTCGTAAGCATTTTTGTTTAAAAGACATTCCTATTTTAGCACATAGTACACACACTTAACCAAAAAAAAAAAATGTATATGCACCCATTTGATACAATCCAAAACCAGAGGTTTTGAACCGGAAGTTGCGTGTCACTCTTGGATTGTTCTTGTTACAGTGTGATACGAATATTAAAATAGAAAACGAAAACTCAATTACATACGTAATGCGTTTTTTATCACTGGTTTCTCTCTCTCCCCCTCTTTCAACCTCAACTTTTCCCATGTAATAAGCAAGAAAGGCTAAATGTATGTATACAAGTAGCTATGTGTATTAAGGGATGGAAGAGATGGAACTCCCCCAAAAAAATATGAATGAGGGTGAAAAAATATGCATTTTTTTGTATGATTAAGATAAATGTAAATAAATATTAAAAACAAACCCAACAATCCATTGTCTTTGGTGCTAACAATATCTTCCATCTAATTACCTACATTTTTTTTTGCTAACTGTTCCTATTTACCCCTTTTTTCGTGAATGAATGCAATAAGTATGGAAGTGACTGAAGGAAGAGTTTTTTTTCTGGGTCCTCCTTTTTTTCCCCTCTCTCTTTCCTTGTATTTACAAGGAATAATTGCATATTGTTTACTCAATAGATGAGTGTGGACACAAGGAATTATTATAGTTCTCCTTTTTTTTTTTGTTGTTGTGTGGTTTCAAATAATAATTATTATTAGACTAGGCTCAAAATTTGCCAAGAGAAAATGAAGTTGAAAAAAAATGGAGGAACAATGTATGAGAAGGGAATTATTAGAGCGATAACTATAGTTTATCCATATAAATGTTTATATGTATACTATAGAATGGAAAAAAAAAGTATGCAAAAAGTCAACGTGGGGAAATGATTATATCACGTAGGAGTAATTATTATTATTTATTCTTCCTAACTACGATACCTCTGAGAGGAAGGGAAATTAACGTTTTAAAGAGTCACATTGTGACCAGTAGTTTTTTTTAGAGGACGTGTGATTCATAAATTAATTATGAATGGCAGCGCTTATTAGCCACTCTTGTAATAATTAATGGGTGGGGTAAGATGATAACTCTTGCTTGGAGGACGCAGAGATACAGCTGAAAATAGGCCGGTTTGTCCACAGAAAAAAATTAAACAGAGTGGAGAGAGACAGACAGAAAGAGAGAGGTTGAAGAAATAATGATGAGCTACAAATTTAGGGAAGAAGGGATGCTTTCTGTGTCACCGCGCTCTTTTTGCATTTGTCAAATATTTCATAGTAGTTTACCTTCTCCATTTTTCCACGTGCTAGCCCTTCTAAAGAGAGTTGGAACGTGCCAAAAGCCGAAATAATTATATTCTTCAGCAAATTAAAACTTGCCCCGCAAGAACGAAAGATTTGTCCGTAAATACTGAATACTTGAGTAAAATTAGTGGGTAAAATAAGAGCAAGTACAAATTATGGCTTTCGTCGCCCCCATAATTCCTGAATCCCCCCCAAAATGTCCGTGCTAAAGTGTGCCTCATCTCTATAATCGAAATGCAAAGCACTGCAAATACATTTCTATGGTCAAACAAACTGGGATTAATTTGAAACAATGGTCTTCCTGCATGGCATGAAGCACGTAGAATATAAATATCAACCAGCCCAGAATTTTACCTTTGTTTTGTAGCCACAAATCCCCGCTAAAATTAAGGTGTGTTTTCAAGTAATGAGCAATTACCTATGAGCTTTTAATTTTTTAAACAAAAATATGTAAACTGAGTTCCTAACCACCATTCACCATAAATCGTCAACCACAAATAAAACTGGAGTGGACACCTCATTTGTTGGCCTCAAATCTCTTTAACACACACATCTAAACTCCTTATCCATGTACGAGTTCAGGTACGAGGACAAAGGATGGATCAGTCCATGAATGGCTTTGTAAAAATAGGGAAAGTACACAAAAAAACTGAATGAATGAACATCCGGAAAAAGTAATCTTTGGACTTGATCAACCTTTTGTATGAGGACGTTGTACACTATAGAAAAATGTGGGGTTTGACAATTTTTTGTGGGACCCAAAAGAGTCCTGTCTATTAGTAATTATATGGTGTCTGTATGTGTTTTGAGTGGAGTAAAAAAAATTATGAATGACGCTCCGGTGCGGTCAATCAAATGTTCGAGGATTTTGTTTTTTTACATATTCAAAAGCTGCTCATCTCTCTCATCCATATGTTGCAGTAATCATGCAAATAGTAATAATGACTCTTGTCTTTGTAAAAGTTCAAATGTAAGTGAGAGTGAAACGAGGGGGAAAATGTCAGCTTGTAGTACATATATACCATAAAGAAAAGGAAGGTTTTTGTACGGGATTGTTTTTGTTTGCATCTCTCTCTCTCTTTTTCTCTCTCTTTCTCTCTCTCTATCGCTCTTTCTCTCGCTCTCTCGCTCTCTCTATCTATCTCTCCTTTCAGTATCTCCATTATTTTCTATCCTTTAGAGAGTGAATGGAAGAGGAGAGAAAGAGAGAGAGACATATGAGGCTTTTACTCTGCAAAATGTTGGAGAGCAAAAAAAAGGTGAGTAACAGGTTAGATAGGTTATTATAATTGGACAACAAACAAAATGAAAGAGAGCGAGAGAGAGAGAAATGTTTAAGTAAAAAGTGATTCAATAATAAAAGGAAAGCACGTGCGAGTTCACTAATAAGTACACAAAAGCATCCGCGTGTGCAAGGGTTAAGATGAGTTTGGAAGAATTGACAAAAGTCCATAAAATGACCGTCCATTTATGACAAAAGGAGAGTTTCCCCCTCTTTTGTCAGTTTTAAAATCTTCCCCCTCGCCCGCCCCCAAATTAATTACCATTCTCAGCATCATCTGTATTCACACACAGACAAGTGGAAGGTCAAGTTAAGACCAGAAGTGAAAGATGAGATGTTGTCATCACCATCATATAGTAAGTATACATATAGAAACGGTATATACTTTTAATCTTTTGTTTTTCTTTTCTGTTTACATATATTAAATTTATTGGTAAACAATAACTCATCTTTTCCACTCTTGTATACACACTCTCATCTTCATAATATCGTAACGGGCGGTCCTGATCAGTTTCACAGGTCTTCATTCTTACAAGGAAACCTCTACATTCATTTTTATAATGCGTGGGCACATTAAAAAAAAAGCTCCATTATTATTCTTAACTAGATGGCTTACCGGAAAAAAATGGGCTTGGGAAATGTTGAATCATTCTGTCAAATAGAGGAAGGTGAATATATATTTTGAAAATATAAAAAAAAATCGTCGTTAGAATGAAGAAAGGGACATAAACATTGAAGAAAAATGTAGCCAAATAATTGGATGTCACTAGCTGATTCTCCTCAAACGTGAACCATGCATTAAGAGTGAACCCATGTTTTGCTCATTAGATCCTTGAGGACAGTAGCTTTTAAGTAGGTACATAAACATATATGATCTTTACTGCAAAAAACGTGTATACTGCCAAAAATATATTGATTTTAACTTTCATATCGACAAAGGAAAAGATTAGTTTTTTGCTTTTCCCTACTTTTCCTCAATTTTATGGTAACTTTTCTCCACGATTTGGAAATTTCCCTTTCCAAATACTTCTTTTATTTGTATTATTTGTATAGTCTCTCTTATCAGGGACAAAGACGTTTTCACGTGGAAATAAATAAACAAAAAATAAGCACCTTGACCATTATTATCATGTCCAGTGACGTTGTACGAGCAAAATGGGGGAAAAGGTGGGAATTACGAAATTATAATAACCCTTCCACACTATAAAGACTAAAAGGTTTTTTGTGATCCTGAAATATATATAATAAATCTAGATAATGCAGTTTTTCTGTTTTAGTAGGAAAATCAAGGATGGAGGCTTTTTTTGGAAAATAGGTTTTACTCAATTTTTTGAAATGTATAAGCATTCTGCTAGGAGGAGCTTAAGAAACTATAACTATGTTGAATGTGTATATATGTGTTTATATGTGTCTTATAAATACCATTATGCATTTTTTGAATGGCCCCTATGGTTTCCCCATTGTCCAGGGGCTTCTTGTGACGCGAAGTTTCGAAAATTGTTTCGAAATTTAAGATTGTGCTGCGGGTGCAAATCATCCGACTGTATTTCCACTCATTTTACAGATACTAATCATTTATAATTTATTATTTTACTTTACAGTACGCAAACAATGGCTGTGATTTTGCCTTTTAAAGCAAGTTTTAAAAATAAGATCATGCATCAAAGTCGATTTTTTTTATGTTGTCTTCAAGGACAAGATCAAACAAATATAACCATAATTTTGTAGTTGCTTTATAAATTGCTACTAAATTATCCAAGAATTTTTCGGGGATAATTTGAGCATGGCTACTCACTATCTAAAAAAATGTAATTAATAATTGCAAGCATTAATAATGAAAGCTGTAAAGATGTATTTCACGATATTCTGAGCCAGAAGGATTTGAAACGCAGAAACCCATCCCTTACATTAACGTTCTAGCTTCTGCCAAAACTTTGAATTGATTTTTTCGGATAAAACGTTTAAAAATTTTATACACTTTTACAAAATTTATAAAACTTGAGGTGAATAATAATTTGTATTTGTCTGTTCTTGTCCCTGACGGCAATATCAGCGACATCGAGTTGCTGAAAAATCTGATTTTTAAACTTTCTAGGATAAAAACCGTCAGAATTTGGCTAATTGGTACTGGATTGGGACGGTGTTTCCTTTAGATCCGCAACAAAACTGGGCGTGAAATACGTGTTAAAACCATTGGGTTTAAATTAAATCCTATTTTGCACCTCATACACGCACATGTATGCACATATGTATAGTTCATGTAACCACTTTCTACGCATTCAAACGTATGCATGCAACCGGCAAAAAAAAAACATTACAAAATTGTAGAAAAACCCACAAGATCAATATGAAATGTGTAAATAGACACGAAATCCGGAAAGTTGCTGAAATTTCCTCTGAATGACGCTTTAGCTCTTACATCACTTCAATCATGCATATTCTTCTTACCATCTCACATATGCATACATATAATGTGCTAAATGCACGTATATAATTTATGTACATAAATGCTGAAGAATTCTTCATGCCTGCGGTGTTATTACAGAAAAAGACTTTGTCACACCGGAATGTGTAGTACCGTAATCACTCGAAAGATCTTGAGAAATTTCAAAGCGAGTCCCCGGCCATCTTTAGAACCCGGCCACCTTTGGAACCCGGCTATCTCTACTAA
>JAQGBT010002613.1:0-23143 GCA_034698585.1 Disparrhopalites patrizii | reverse complement strand
CCTCAAAATGACGCGACCTGGTCATTTTGAGCGCGTCGGTCATAAATGCTCAGTCACTTTGAAACTCGCATCCCTACTTCCGAATAAATTTTGGTACCTTCCGAATAAATTTTGGTACCTTCCGAATAAATTTTGGTACCTTCCGGATAAATTTTGGTACCTTCCGAATAAATTTTGGTACCTTCCGAATAAATTTTGGTACCTTCCGAATAAATTTTGGTTCCTTTCCGAATAAATTTCGGTTCTATTCCGAATGTAAATGGACTGTATATGGAATACAGTGAAGTCTCAATATAACAGCTCTGAAGGGAAGAGCAAAAAATATTGTTACATACAAGGAAAAGTTGTTATATGGAACATTAAATATGCGCCTTATATTCATACACGAGAAGCTGGAAAAATAATGTTGTTAAAAAGAGACTTGTTATAGAGAGACTCCACTGTAGTCCAATTACTAAAAAAAATAATTACTTCGAATTTTTTCATAGGAATTTTTTTCTGAAGCACCCAGTATTTTTTAATTGTTGTATAATGGCTGTTTTATAATAACCCAGATGATGTCCGATGCGTGGTCCCAGTACGAAAAGCATGCTTGGGGCAGGAATGAGCTGATGCCGTTGACGAAGAAAGGCCGGAATGGTGGGGACATCTACGGGCATCAGGATTTCGGAGCGACCATCATCGATTCCTTGAGCTCCTTGTACATCATGGGCTTCGATGCGGAATTCGCCCGAGCTCGCCAATGGATCGTAGAGAATTTTCATTTTGGAAGACTTGTACGTGAGTTATTTTCTTGGGAATTTTGACCAAAAACATTGGATCTACATGAATAAATTTCCACAGTGTGAAGAAGTTTCCTTGTTCGAGACGAACATTCGCATCGTCGGGGGATTCCTAAGCGCTTATGCCTTGTCCAATGACACCTTGTTCCTCCAACATGCCATCGATGTGGCGCAGAGTTTGCTTCCGGCTTTCAATACAAACACGGGATTGCCTCGACCGAAGATCTCGCCTTGTCGCAAGGTATGGTCTATAAGTGTCTTTGTAATACAATCGAAAAATTCGTTTTCGAGCAGGATTTTATAATTTCGAAATTAATTCATTAGATGCTATTTATTTGAAATAATTTTGTGTTTAAACCACAAAGATAGCCTATGGCTCCGTATTATCCCTGGCAGAGATTGGATCTCTCCATTTGGAGTTCGTGTACTTGTCCCAGCTAACTGGTGACCCCGTTTATGCGAACAAAGTGAAGAAAGTGCGGGAAATTTTGACTGACAGAGCCACCCAGGATGGTCTTACCCTCTTTAGAGACAATGTTAACGTGGATCAAGGAACGTTTCAATCAAGTAATAGCAAAACATTTTTTAAACATGTTCTATTGCAATTAAATTTATTGAATCATGCAGTACTATTTCTAAGATTTTACATGCTCGAAGGTCTAAAAGCTTTAAACGTTTTTTTAAACAATCCAAACTTATTTTTTTGTCTCTTTGCGAGGATCCTGCTCGAAAGACCAATTTTTGCTTACACTTTTTTTTTAATAATTCATCATTTGTTTTTTGTTCTCTTTGCGTGGATCCTGCTCGAAGGACCAATTTTTGCGTACAATATTTTGTATACAGTCGACTCTGCCTATAACAATGTAGCAAAAGGCACCTACATGTAACTGTTATAATTTATAACCGGTACATGTAAGGAATAATACGAAATAGTAATAGAGTAAAAAATTAATGGCCGGGTATTCAAAATTAAAGAAAAACCGGTATAGGGAGAGAAATATGCAAAGGCGTGGCCTAAAACCGTTATAGTGAAAAAACGCGGGGATTTCAGAATTTGGATAAAGCCGTTATATTGCGAGAAATATTTGGAGGTGTGTCCTAAAACCGTTTTGCAAAAAATGATCGCGGGGATTCAAAACTTTCTCCCTTATAGAGAAAAAACTGTAACAGAGAAAACCGTTATTGAGAGCAAATTTATCATAGTAAATCTCTCGGGTAGGTTTGTGAATACCGCTTTTTCGACTGTCTCTATAACATCTCCCTATAAAGCAGCAAATTTTGCCCGTTATAAAGAAGTGCCGTTTTAGATAAAAGACATTTCTATGTTAACAATTGGAGAAAGTTTTTGAGGGGAGCATTTTTTGCTGTTGCTATAGAGTGATAACTGTTAGAAGGGAGGCCGTTGCAGGGAGTGTCGACTGTAGTGTGAAAACCGTTATAGGGAGGCCCGTTATGGAGAGTCGACTGTAATGATCAATAGTTTATGTTTGTGTCTCGTTTTATGAATCCAGCTCGATGGACCAAAAATTAGCGTTTAATCCAAGTTTTATCGTTTAACGCAATGCATGATATTGTTTACATACAAAGAAATTTTTCCAATAAAATAATCCATTCTTTATGTAGTACAAAAACACTAGAAATAGTTACAGTAGTTTGTGTGAGATTTTCCCGAATAAAACCAATGTGACCTCCCTCTTTTGAAAAGCCAGGTGACACGTCCATTGACGGTGGAGCAGACAGCTTCTACGAGTACCTGATCAAATCCTGGATCCAAACGGGGGATTTGTATGACCGGGACGTGTACGACAAGGCGATTAGCACCATGATCTACAAAAACATGCTGCAAGTGTCTAGTCCCAGTAAATTGCTGTACATTGGCCGCCTCAGCGGCATGGGCTCCGCCATAGGCAATTCCTTCAGTCATTTGGCCTGCTTCGCCGGGGCCATGTTCGGACTCGGATCCGCTTCGGATGTCCGGGGGAAGAGCCGAGAAAGGGATGATATGGAGATTGCCAAGAATATTACCAATACTTGTCATGAGTCCTACATTCGGACACGGACCAGATTAGGTACAAATTTTTAAGTCAAATCTGCTTAAGTTGTTTTAAAAAAATATATTTCTAATTGATAATTGTTGAAACAAAAAAAGGTCCAGAACAATTTGGGTTCAACGCCAATTTTGAAGCGCAGAGCTTAAGATACCAACAACGGTACTACATTCTTAGGCCGGAGGTCATTGAGTCCTATTTTACCCTTTACCGCCTAACGGGTGACCAAAAGTACAGAGATTGGGGCTGGGATGCGGCCCAAGCCATTGAGAAGCACTGTAAAGTTGGGCCCGGTGGGGGATATTCTGGTCTGGGGAGCGTGGACACTCCAGATCCCTATCAGGATGATGTCCAACAGACTTTTTTTCTCTCCGAAACGCTCAAGGTATGTATATATGCAAATATGCAATTAATTTTTTTTTAATATACATGTACAGGTTCCCTTAAACAATATGATGCAACTGTGCTGCAAAATAGACAGAGCATGTTTCCCAAACAGAATTTTATTGTCGATCAACGAAAAATATTTCATCCGGATGCGACCCACATTGGCCGAGTTATGGCGGTTTTTTCAAAAGAAATGAAAAATTTAAATTTTCGACAAAATTACTTTTTTATTTCTGTGTTTAGCGACCAAGCTTTTAAT
This sequence comes from Disparrhopalites patrizii, assembly GCA_034698585.1. NCBI lineage: Eukaryota > Metazoa > Arthropoda > Collembola > Symphypleona > Sminthuridae > Disparrhopalites > Disparrhopalites patrizii. The sequence continues at coordinate 19,667 of JAQGBT010002613.1, read as the reverse complement.
ATTCTCCCTACCGTACAAAATGGGTCAGGCGTGTTTTCTGAGCAGAATTTTATTGCAAATCTATAAAAAATATTCCTATTAAGATCAAACACGAGTTGGCCAAATTATGACGAGTTTTCCGCGCCACGTTCAAAAATATGAATTTTTGACGAAATTAATATATTTTATTATATCATAATTTTTTTTTAAACAAGTCCATGCTTAAAAATGCTGAAAAACTATTTTTGAGAGCTTTGCAAATGAAAGCTTTTCAAAAAATAATTGTAATATTTTTGCCCTCAGATTTTCTCGTATACTGATGCGTAAACGTGTTTGTGAGCATTTTAAAATCACTTGCCAGAATTGCTAATTTAATGATTTTATTGCCACAAAAACCATTGAGGAGTGTTTTTACTTAATTCGCCATTAATATTTACGCTAGAAAAAAGTTCTGCAAATTTTGGTGCTTGAAGGCAGAATCAAGTATCGATTTAACGGATAATTCTCTTTTTTTAACTTGGCGCGGAAAAGTTGCCATAACTTGGACAATTCGTGTTTGATCTTAATAGGAATATTTTTTCTAGATATGCAATAAAATTCTGCTCAGAAAACACGTTTGCCCCATTAAATTATTTACCGCCATAACTCGGCCAATGTTGGTTGGATCGAGATGGCATTTTTTTCTATAGATCCGCAATAAAATTCTGCATGGGAAACATGCATTTTCTATTTTGCAGCAATGTTGCATTATATTGCTTTGGGGGGCCATACCGTTTCTTGGGACCCCGTACATTCTACGTTTTTTAAAATGAAAAACTAATCCGGATTTTGAATTTCTTTTCAGTATTTGTACCTCCTCTTCAGCTCGCCGTCCCTCATCGACCTTCAACAATGGGTGTTCAACACGGAGGCCCATCCCCTACCCATCAAGGGCAGGAACCCCATGTACGCCCCCCGATACACGTCGCCCCTCATTCCAAGGCCGAATAGCAGTAACATCAGCGATTAGAATAACTGCCAAATTGTTTTTTTATTTTCTTTGGAATATGTACGTCCACACATTGTTGCTGGGGTCAACAGTGGATTTAGTCAGGTTTCCCAGTTTCCAGTCATTCCTTCGTTTTTTAATACAGCTAATTATTAATGTATGACGTTTCGACAGTTTTATCTTGTATTTAAATCGGATGTGAAATTCGTTTAATTTTATTCTTCCGTGCCTTTCTCGTGCTTATACATATGATAGCTGATTTTTGCGATATTTAAATGCACCGAGTTTAAGCGGGTGTTCAGTTATTTTTATTAATTATGTCGACAAGCTTACACTGACTTTTGACTGATTGTGAATAAAAAGATACCAAAGAATCATCAATAAGGATTTAAAAAAAATTATTTACAGCGTCTGAAAAAGATTATTGGAGGATGCTCAAGGAATTATATTGGATACTCAAAGAACTATTCTGAAATTAAAAAATAATAAGAATAATTCATGATTGTTAAAAAAATACATATTCAGGATTTACACAAAATTGTTTAGGATGCTAAAAATGTAATTCAACGTTTCCAAAGGATTGTTCAGGATTTTAAAAAAATATTCAGAATGTCTAAAGAATTGTTCAGGATGTTAAAAGGGTAATTTGGCGTTTCCAAAGGATTTATTCAAGATTTTAAAAAAGTATTAAGAATGTCTAAAGAATTATTCAGGATTTAAAAAAAGTAATTTAGCGTTTCCAAAGGATTATTCAGAATTATAAAAAAAATATTCAGATTGTCTAAACAATTATTTACGATTTTTAAAAAGTAATTCAGCGTTGCCAATGGATTACATATTCAGAATTTTAAACAAATATTCAGAGTATCTAAAGAATTATTCAGGATTTAAAAAAAGTAATTTAGCGTTTCCAAAGGATTATCCAAGATTTTAAAAAAATATTCAGAATGTCTAAAGAATTATTCAGGATTTCCGAAAAGATTTCTTGAGAATGGGCAAAGGATGTCCTTCGGTGTTAAATACCCACCGATTTAAATCAATGACCTCTGGAGGGCTAAATAGAAGGTATAAGTACTGGAAAAATCCCCCAAAAAATAGCTTCCAAATTAAAATTCTCAATTTTTACTATTTTTCCGTTTTTTTTTCAACAAAAACGATTTCTTGTCAGATAAACCATGAATTGTGTGTAATATACCTTTAGTGTCTCCGCGAGGAAATACGAGGGCTGATTATCCGTAAATCGCTCCCCTCCGATATTATCCACATCGTTGATGCAGCTATAGCCTTTGCCAGTCCCAACTTTAGCATACTTCTGAATGGCTTTCGCCGCATCCCAGCCCCACTCCTGGTATTTGGGGTCCTTGGTCAATCGATATAGATAGAAGTACGATTCGATGACCTCTGGTCGAAGCAAGTGCTGCCGGTCATCAGTACGATGTGCTTGCGCTTCCAGGTCATCGGTAAACCGAAATATTTCGGGACCTGAGAATAAATACCGATTTAGGTTATTAAAACGTAAAAAAAAAAATTATACTGAAAGTCCAGTATTACCCATTTGAAAAAAAGAGCTACTTACCCAGCCGTGTCTTGGTGCGAACATAAGTTTCATGACACGTATTGGTAAAATTTATTCCCATTTCAAAGTCCCTCCGGGCTCTTCCGCCGTTTTTCGGAGCCGTCACTGCCCCCAAGGCAAACAATCCACCGGCAAAACATTGCAAATGTTCTCCGACGGCGTAGTAAGTTTTCTCATCCGCGTATTTCTCGGCCAAATACAGCAAACGGCTCCGCTTGGACACTTTGACCAAGCCATTGGATACGAAGGCATCCACGGCATCGTCATACATTTGTCGAGATGTGCTGTCCCCCGTTTGGATCCAGGATTTTAGAAGGTATTCGTAGAAGCTGTCCGATCCGCCACCAACACGAACGCGAGCTAACGGAAAAGGCTTTATGTTAACAAAAATTATTCGATATTTCTCTTAAATATTCGATATTTTTTATATTTGATCTAAATATTTGATGTTGAATCTGATATTTTTTCTTCGGTGCTTTTCACTTGGTAAAAAAATGATTTCGAAGAAACAAAAAATAGTAGAGCGAACCTCCGTACCAAAGTCCCTTTTGTACATCTATCTGATCTGGATACAAACCATCAAATTTATCTAATTTCCGAAAAAAATCTCGAATTACTCGTGCCTTCTGGACAAAAATCGGGTCTCCGGTAATGTGTGAGAGGTACGTGAATTCTAATGTTATGGAGCCGATGTCAGCGAGGAAATTCGTCTGGACAACAGGAGCTTCCTGATTGCGAAGTTACACGGATAAATGTGATATTTGGATATTTTTCGATTATATAATTTTAATATACAATTTTTACATACAAAATTGATAAGTTGGCTGTTTTTACCTTTGTAGCTGGAATTATCATTCCAAAGGGCAAGCCATTGGGCGTATTAAAGGCAGGCAGGAGCATTCTGCCCACGCCTTCTGCTTTTTTCCTAAAAAATCCCTCACCCGTCAGAGCGTACGCGCTCAGGAATCCACCCAAATAGCGGATATTTGTTTCGAAAACGGAAATGGCGTACGTCTTTACACGGATACAACGGATTCACGTGTTTGCACGAAATTTAAATCAATTTAATTAATTAAACATATTTAAGTTAAACCAGAAAAATATTAGAATAAAACTGAAAAATATTATAATAAAGCAGAAAAATATTAAAATAAAGCAGAAAAATATTAAAATAAAGCAGAAAAATATTAAAATAAAGCAGAAAAATATTAAAATAAATCAGAAAAATATTAAAATAAATCAGAAAAATATTAAAATAAAGCAGAAAAATATTAAAATAAAGCAGAAAAATATTAAAATAAAGCAGAAAAATATTAAAATAAAAAACAGAAATATCTCACAACAGATTCTAGGTCAAGCTCATCTTTTATCCATTTTTTGGCCCGGGCAAATTCCTGCTCCAAGCCCATGATAAATAGCGTGTCCAGACTATCAACAATGGTTAATCCGAGCGGTGATGACCCAAAAATGCCCTCGGTGTTTCCCACCTCACTGATTGGCCGTAATTCGTTCTCGCCCCAGGCGTTCTTTTCGTAGTCATCCCACGCATCTTTCATCATCTATATTTGTACATTGAATAAACAGGAATTTAGCTACTTTTCAAATCGTTTAAGAGTCCTGTAGCGAGTTTTTAGGTTGATAAATTTTTCCAAAATGTTCCGACTGTAAAACAAAATGCATTATTTATACTTTATATACCGAATAAATTCCTCCTCGCCAATATTAGATTAATTAGATTACTTACGGATTTTACAAATTCCCGCCTTTTGCCCATAACGCTCGTATGCGGAGACAAACTAGTCGCAGAATTCCCAGTGGACTTCCATACCACGGCGTTGTGATATATGATTGCCAGCATATTTGCAAGGAGGAGATATATCAGAATCCTCCATTTATTTTGTCGTACTTGCCTGTTCAGGTGTTTGGAATTAAACATAATTAAACATAATTATAGTAATAATTCCACCGGTCTTAATTAATTGCCAAAGAATATTTCTTTCAATCTCTAGCGAGATTGCAAGGGAAAACTGGTGGAGGGAAATTGAAATTTTGCATAGAATCAGACGGAAATTAATTGCAAAGGAAATTGTGGAGGAGGAAAATTTCCGGTGCATCCAGACATATTTATACCGGTGTACATTGTGCATACACATGTAATAGGTATATCTATACACAGATATGCATATATGCATGTATATTCATACACGTATGTGCATTCACTCCGTATATGCAGTCTTATATTTACTGCGGATGTATCTACACATTAGAATAAAATGTGCACGTAGATGCAGGCTCTTGTACTTATTTTTGCTTTTATTGTTTCCGGATTCAATAAACAATTTATTCGCTAATTTACGATGTTTTCAAATCTGATAGCAAATGTCATACAGGCTTTCCTGTGTTGGAATTGAAATGGTTTAATCACATTTGATTCCCGCAGATTTTCCTCCCCAATCTTTAGTACAACTGCATAGTTATATCAGTACTGTATACATATACTTACATATTACAGTGGACTCTCGCTATAACAACCCTGGAAGGCAGGGCAAAAATGATTGTAATGTGGAAAAGTTGTTATATAGAACATTTAATATGTACACTACATATACGAAGGGCTGAAAAATAAAGTTGTTATAGAGTAAAAGTTGTTATAAGGAGAGTTGTTATAGAGAGAGTACACTGTATATTATATAATGTAATGTTAATGTGCATGTGTACGTACGTATAATAGAATTCCGTATGCGTACGTGTGTATTCATTACAGTCAATTCTCTCTATAACGGTTTAGCAAAAAGCAGCCAAAAAACCGTTATAACGAATAACCGGTATAAGGAAAACCGCCATAAAACGATTTTAATGGCGGGGGATTCGAAATTACAGAAAAACTGGTATAGCGTGTGAGGGCGTGGCCTAAAAACCGTTATAGCAAAAAAGAATTTAGGGCGGGGGATTGATAAATTTGAAATAACCGACATAGCGTGTGAGGGCGTGGCCTAAAACCGTTATAGCAAAAATTAATTTATAGCGGGGATTCAGAAATGTGAAAAAACCGTTATAGCAAAAGACATTTATTGGTCGGGGATTCAGAGCTTCCCCGTTATAGCTAAAAAGCCGCTATAAAATGACCGTTATAGAAGAAGTTTTTAACATTGAAATGGTCTCGGGCAGGGTTGGTGAACACCGTTACAGTGCGAAAACCGTTATAAGGAGGTCCGTTATAGAGAGAATTGACTATATATAAAGTATAGGTCCCTTACATGGCTTATCAATACACTCAACCAAATCATCATTATTTTCTCGGAATTCGATATTTACACACAAAAATGTCATGTATCTATTGCACTCCGCTTGGTACAAAAGAGTTTCCTTTGTATTTACAGGTTAAACATAAAACATAAAAATATCACAAAGCACAAATGACGGGAAGATGCCGACACATACGTACGAATCCAAATTAAAGAACAGTCAATTGTTGCCAAGATTTTGTATTTTTTGTTGAAAACTAATAAAACTGTATTATTTTTTAAATCGTATTGTTGCCTGTCGTTGACCCATAATGTGGGCTGGAACGTCCTGGTACATTTCCGCTGTCGTCATTCTGGGACATGTAACCTTTTCCGTAAGTGAGACAGAATTTCTACATTTTAGTTGTTATGGAAGTAATTAAATTTTTTTCACTCATAAAATTCCCATTTTGCTGGTTACGTCAAAATACAGGGTGCTAAGCCTCGTTGTGGTGGGTGGGACATTAGGACCAACGAGCATCCCGAGTTCCAAGAGGTTTATCTGGAATGTGCCAAGAATTTTGATCCTACAAAGCAACTTGCGGTACAACCAATGCATATCGCAGAAATATCTATACATATACATATCTATAACAATTTTTGTTTCAATAACATTTCTCTTTAACCATATTTTTACGCTTCCAATATTTTCATAGTAAGACCCTGCTGTACTGCCCACTATATAAATATGTGCATTATCTCTTTATTATAGTGCCTCTATCACTGTATGTACGACCTGAGCTTTCTGGTAAGCAATTAACTTGAGTAAAATTTATCATTTCTGAACAATATCTGTAGCGTAAATTGTATCCATAATTAGAAAGAAATATATTTTTTCCCGATGCCAGCTTCAACCCGAGACGCGGGAGTTGCAATTAGATGCCTTTGCCATCAAAGCGGCTCTGCGCCAGCTGGACATCATCCCGGAAAGGCTCGTGGACAAGTACACGGCGGGAACGCAAAAATGTTTCAGCAAACATCGTGAGACACCATTGTTATGTAATTTGCACAGTATTGAACATTCAAGGGCTACGGTATGGCAATATAAGTACATATAGCCATATAATATACATATATTTTATTTTATATAATTATGATATGATGGTATAACATACATATGTACATACAACATAAACATATACATTTAGAAGAAAATAACATGGATATAATATCCACATCTTTTTTTCAAAGCCGAACCCATTCCGCTAGAGAATTGCGGCGAGATGGGAGTCGTGGTCGCTTGCATGAAGATTGAGCTCATTAAGGTAAGCAAATATGTCTTGTAATTAAAAGGTATTCATGGAAGATGCAGACAACACTAACACGAGTCATTCTTCAAGGGTAACACTTAATATTGTTGCCACCGTTTTGTAGCGTTTTTTTTCAATTTTTAGTGGTTTAAGTAAGCAATTGTGGACAAAAGATTTTCATATGTAGCATTTTAAGCTACTAAATTTATTAAATTCCTCTTCGCTGATTTCACATTATGATGTCATTCTACAAGGTCAAGTGAGGCAGTTTGCATTTTAATTGTGACCATCCCCATCTTCAATTGTGGTAAACATTTATCATTATGAAAAAAATATTACTGTAAGTAATTACAGACTTTAATATTATGTACGCATATCCTGAAAATCTGGTTGAATAATTCCGCAAAGCCAAGAAAAAAACAAAGGCGGTTACATTATTACTTGAATTGTCCCTGAAAAACTTGGACATTTTTTGGATTTTACAATTTAATGAATTTGCCGGACATAATTTATGAATACATATTAGTAATATAGGCAGGCAGTAGTCTTAATTAATTGATTTTAAATGCTTTTCTTTCATTATACGCCTATAGTTCTTGATTATGAGGGATATCTGTACTCGAATGATTTATTATTTATTTTCAGCTTTGCACGTGATGTACACATAACTTTGCAATGACATAAAATAAAATAGTTAATAAAAGCTATGTAAAATATTAAAGTTTCTAATTATTAAAATTATTACAATTTGCAGATACAAATTGGGGGTATAATAGGGCATATATGAGGTTTTGGGGAAAGATAATTTAACTAAATTTGCACCTTATGCATCCTAAATGTTATAGTAAAATGATTATTATTACAAGAGAAGTGAGGTGGCTTGCCGCCATTGAAAGAGGGCGATGAGGTTGAGGGCAAGTCCGTCATTAGCATAATGGGCATTGAGCAACATTTTATTCTCAATCTTCCCATTGATGTCCTGTCGCTTTTGCTCCGGCCCGGAAATGATGACTTGGGATTCCCGGGGTTTGAATCCATTAATTAAGCGGAGACTGTTCAAGAATGCGGCTTCGTTAACATAATACGCGTCACGGCTCTCCAGGAATCTTCCAGCGAAAATAACGTTGGCAAAATTTGAGCTCACATTGCGTTCAGTTCTGGACAACACCTGGACAAGACTTGGGACTCTTGTTGCGGTCACCATCAAAGTCCCTGAGAAGAAAACATTAACCAAAAACAATTTAGTCTCAAAATTTTAAGCAAAATAAAATTTGTTCAGAATCAAAAGTAATGAAAATTCCGGTTACAAAATTATGAAACAAAATTTACCCGAAAAAACAGGATCAACCGGGATAATTGCTTTGGATTCATCTTTGCCTGAATGAGCTAGAACATTTACGAAGAATGACAGAATTAATAGTATTTCCATACAACAAAATTTAAAAATACAACAATACTTTTACAATTTAAAAATGCGCTCCGGCAAAACAGTATTATTTGTTATTTATTGATTGTGCTCTGAAATGAAAATAAACGCATATGATAGGCATTTTAAATACAATTATTTGTATTTTGTAATCATTGTGGAATTGAAATAAGTATTTAAATACATTAATTGCTACTGATATTTGGAAGGCTGCCGAATGTAATTGATATTTTGTAATTAAAGCCTACGACTATATTTGTAATTTGTATTTAGTAATTACAATTAAAGTATTTTGGACACCTCTGAAAATTGCTGGAAGAAATTTAACAGCTGACGTCCGAAAATTTGCACTAACGATTAGTATGAAATTTTGCACGCTCCGTGTATTAACAAGAGCGTGTTTTTTGAGGAATTATCATATTTGTATGGCAATAGACATAATTTATACATATATGACATAATTTCCGCCACCAAGGCACATCTTTATAGCTTCCTAATGGTGAAACTAAATGCCGCGCTGGAGTCAAATCATCAAGTTTGAAATAGAATTTTGTAACTTGCATTAAAGCACATGCAAATATCTATTTCAAATGAGATTTTTGCACTTTAGTATCATTGTGCCCCCGAAATGATGAGCAATACAGTGGAGTCTCTCTATAACAAGTTTCTTTATAACAACATTTCTATACAGCAACATTATTTTTTCCTCCTTTTGTACATACGTATAAGGCACATATTTTATGTTCTGTATAACAACTTTTCCCTGTAACAATATTTTTCGCCACTCCCTTCAGAGTTGTAATACAGAGACTCCACTGAAGGAATATATCAAGGTAACCGCCAAGATAATTATTTGATATAAAAAAATATTGATGTACGTTGGTTTAGAGTGCCCTGAGAGGCACTTTGGAACAACTTTGAATGACGGTTTCCCAATTATAAAAATAGGCCAGTGGAGGGTTGTTCTAAATTTTAAAAAAATTCTCTAATGTCCTTCTAATGATAAGAGAGTTCCACAACAATAGAATTGCCGTTTTCTCTCCGTTTCCAAGGTCAGTCTCAAGGATGAACCAAATCCTACGTGGCTTCCGACAAAATGCGAGTAATTCTGTCCAACTTCTTCAGAAGTATAAATGCGACTTGATTGGATAGACTTGTAAACAGCAACGTCGTATTTCTCATATAACAACAAGGTTTCCCCTTACAATGTTGCCTAAATGCTTTAAATATTTTTGGCAGTGGCGCATATTTTTCATTTTCAGCGTAAGTGCAAATACTGATGAATTTCCGAAGAAACTCATGCTGCCAGGAAATCCGGCGATTCTTGATATTGCTCCCTTCGCAAATGCGGATCACAGCTGCTATCTGACCTTCTGGGTGTCCCATCTAATCCCTGATTTCCTTCGGATGGATGTTCCTTATCGCCTCCACCGACACTGGCATTTCCATTGCCCCATAACTTTGGACAGAGCTAATTATCCGCATCTCCTGCGTAACATACACGAGCAATTCAAATTCGATGCTACAAAGCCCTGTCCATCCTCCAGCCAGATGACGATCCGGAGGGAGAGATAATTCTTACTCCCGAAAATTCCAAACACGCTCATTGTCTTATGGATGCCATCGAATACCGACTACATTTGGCCTCATGGAAAGTGGGCAAAGTGTTATCTGAAGAGAAATTGAAACTACCCACGCCGACCTACCCAGAATTTTGGCTTCATTTTGCGAACAATCAATTTGTTGATCGTATTCCCGCCATGGCAAATAGGCTAAACAATTTGGCGTCTATGCCCTTTATTCACACTGTGGTCATTCCTTATACATTCTTGCGAAGGGAGAAAATAATTTTGGGCGGGGATTTCTGGTATTTTGTCTATAATTTCCGTCACAGCCTCTCGCGCCCATTGCCGCCTCACAACTACCAAGGAATCTTGTTCGGCGTCGAAGAGATGATGATGGAAATGAAGGACATAATGGATCATTTGGAGAACTCATTTGTGAGTTATTTTTGGGGCCACTCACGAGTTCCTGCCACAATCCATTTTTTTGGGTCATTTGAGACAAATTTGATCACCTTTATTTCCAAACTAAATAACGGATCCAGACCCCGAGAATTCTTCGGTATTATGCGCGTTATCTACGACATTTACCACCCAGATGTCTTTCCCCGATATGCCGGGGAATTTGGTCATTATGAAATCGTTAACTTCGGCCTTTCACCCGGCCTGCGTATTATTACATCCCAAGGCCCGAAAGCTATTGGAGCGCGAGTGTACTTGCAACCACTGTCTGTAAAAACTTGGGCCTTGGTACTGATTGCGAGCATGGTAGTCACATTCATTTTTGCTTTTATAAATGGCGGGAAACCGATTCATAATTTTTGGAATGCCCAGTTTTTCTGGTATTTGCTAGAAAAACCAGTGAAAGAAAGAAATTCCCCAGGGGTTCCTTTCAGACCTTCGGGGAGCATTCTTTTCGTCGTTTGGTTACTCATGGCCATGGTGATTACCAATATGTACAAGGGCGTCCTTAAATCCGAGTTCATCCTGCCTCCAGACTTCAGTTTGGATATAAAGAACTTAGAAATATTTTTCCCACTTGGTTTACGAAGATATTCCGTATTTGAACCGAGCATGAAGCAACAATGCTCTTCGAACAACGGATGGTTCCATCGACAATCCCTTCGAAATGAGAAGTGGTTCCTCATCGGGCAGTTTAACAACCGATATCAAGATAAAACGTTGGTTCTGATAACGCCTTCAGCGGGCTTTCGCCTGGAAAATTTCCATGCTGTTTCTTTGGACACATTAGGCAGTCTTCTGGGCGAGAAAATGCAGCAGCCCCGCACGGCACTTGGCGTTATTGCCCAAGATTTCTCCGTTATTTGGCAGGCTGTTGAAGAGGAAATGAAGGGAAATGAGCAACTTTCGTTTCAGCACACACCAGAACATAGAATGTACTTTCAATTTCCTCGATACTTGCTCTTTAGCAGGTATAATTATCCCAGACGGTTCTGGCGGAATTTTCAGATGTTCGTGGGCTTTGTGATGTCCGCGGGGCTGGTGAATCTCTGGATGGCATGGGAATCCCGGTTTGAACGTGGACAGGACCGTTGTTCTGAGCAATTTGCGTTAGACAATGATGGAGCCGCGCAGGCAACACCATTGTCATTTGAACAAACGGAAGTGCAACTGCTTTTCACTGCCATTTCGTGGCTTAGTTTGGCTAGCATTTGGATGCTCATTGTGGAAATATGTCTGATAAGGCGCATGTCCGCCCTATTTAAAAGAGGTATAGCGAAACTCCGTCAATATGTTTTTAAATAGAAATATATTAGATTTAAATTTCGAGTGGCATCGCCTACATTCAGATTACTTGTAGCACTTGGTAATTTACAACAACATTTATTTTATTTATATAATATGATTCAGATAGTTTAATTGCCATATATAAATACATAAAAAATGGTCCCACTACATATATGTAGTCGCTTTTGCCATTAGCAATTCGGTTACTTAGTCGTATTGGGTTCTTAAGCTTCCATTTGTTCTGGGGGGAGGGAATTTAAGTAGATATAAAACTGTATACCTTAACGTCAATCGTTATTATTTTGGAGCGTTGGTGCAACTTCAAACCAAGGCATGACATACGAAAAAATATGAATTAAAATTCGAATTAAAATACGCGTTTTTCCTAATTATGAATACAAATTTAAATTTCGGATATCTAAAATATAAATTCGAATTCCAATACAATTTTATTCAAATATTCAGACATATGAATACGTATTTAAATACTTTTTGAATACCTTAAAAAAATTATTTGTAATGCAATCTGTAATAATTTGTAGCTGAAAATAAACGCAAAATGAATACACAAAATTATAAATTGACTCCGCAAGTCTGATTTTACAGAAATCTATGCTTTTATGGATGAAATAGTTATATTACTGCCAATTTGAAAAATCATCCTTAGAATACCTTGATTTTGTCAAAAAAAAACTTGCCCGAAGGCGGGAATTATCAACAAAATGAAGGAATTTTTGAATACCAATAAAGTATCGGAATCCAACTGTCAAATTTTGAATACGAATTTAAATTTCGAATGTATTTGAAATTATGAATTACAATTAAAATATTTTGCGGACAAAAATATCGATACTAATTCCGACTAAAATACTGAAAAATGTGAATATAATTCCGATTTGAATTCGAATACCGATTCCGATGTCATACCTTGCTGCAAACTTTATATTTTGAAACGATGAAAGTGTTAAAAAGATTTATTTCTGATGTTACTAAATCGATTAATAAAATAAGTCACATCGTAATACAATAGTCACAATTTAACACTAATCAAAGCAGTGTACTTACATATATACATATGCATATATACATATGTATACATATACATCATTTAAGTTTTCATCTTCCAGCACACTACTAAAAACGTTTTCTTCGGATGTGGGACAATTTTTGTTGTTTTATTGTGTCAATTTCAAAGTTCATGTCAGCAATTCAATCGCGAAAATATTTGTAATAAATACATGCTTAAAATCTCAACTGGTAAATATAACTAAAACGTTTAGCATAATATTACTTGAAACCAAAGACAATCCATTTTTTTTACAGAAACGAGTACATCCGTGTGTGCTTTGCAACAACCATTGAGAGCAACGTTCTTCCTTTTCATTGTTACACTGATAAAGCTTGAACGATATCCCGATTTGTATACAAATTTACAAAAGGATAAGAAATATGCAGTGGAGTCTCTATATAACAACTCTGAAGGGAAGGACGAAAAATATGGTTACAGTGGCATGTTGTTATATGAAGCATTAAATATGCACCTTACATGTACGAAGGGCTGAAAAAATAATGTTGTTACAGAGAAATGTTGTGATAAACAGACTTGTTATAGAGAGACTCCCCTGTATTAGGAAACATTCTACTATGGACGTTAACAAACCCAAGATACGACGGACGACACAAAAATATTTTGCTACCATTTGATATCGGTTACACTGTGTATACTTTCAGACAAATAAGTACACATTCACACCCAGATTTTAATCTGCCATAGGGATGGACTGGATTGTGATGTTGCTATAGGTAAATATACCTTCGATTTATATAGTACTGGAATCCACTTGTACGCCCAGACATCGACAATCAAGAAGTTGTCAAGCACTCACACAAACCTGTATGTACACGAAAATATTAAAAGTATATAGGCGTTTTTTTAAAATTAAAAGTGCCAATTAAAATTACAATTGTCTAAGAGAAATCCATACAAAACAACATGGGAGGTTCAGCCAGGTAATATGATTTAAATTGTTTTGCAATAAGTGCCGCAGAGATGGCCAAAATACATCGTATTTAAAATACATGTATTTGAAATCCGTAAATTTAAAATACATTTTTGTATTTTGTAATTGCGTTTTCAAATGCAGCTACTGTCTACACGAATTTTGTACGTTGTATTTAGATACAAGGGATTTTTTTGAAGTATTTTGCGGTGATTTGTAACTTAAAAGTGCATCAAGGCAAAATAGAATTTGCAGTTTTTTGATTGTGTTCGAAAATACAAATGAACGCATATTATACGTATTTGAAGTTCATTTATTTGTATTTTGCATTTAAAACACGTATTTTAATTACAATTATTTGTATTTTGTACTTAAAATACGTATTTAAATACGTTACTGACGCGCAATGTTACCAGCGAACTTAAATTTAAAATTACATTTTTAAATTAAATTTTAATTTTAATTTAAAATTAAATACGTTTTAAATTACATCCGTCCTTTCACAGCGTTATGATGGGAGCTCCTCGTCCAGGGGCGAAACAATTCATCAAAATTCATGGGGTAGACATCCTCGGAAATCGTTTTTACATTGGCGAGTTCTTCTCCGTTGATCCAATCAAGTTCCTCAAGCAGAGAGTGGAACTGATTACAAACATTCCGGAGAAGGAGCAAAATCTTTTTGTCGAAGGCGGAAGGATCGAAGATTGTGGGACCATTGCCCATTATGTCGTGGCTGGTAATTCTAATTCTGTTTACAAAATACACAATTATTTACATAAATATCTATTCATGTTTAAAAGATGCGGGATGAGAATGGCCATTCACATGAGAATTGCATCATATAGAATAATCAAATCTAATAATTTCTGTTAGATTGCGATATCAACATGCCTATGTATTCAAAAGGAGCCTAATCCTACGCTACATCCCATGGATTTTTCATTGGCCAGTGAATTTTAGAAGCAAACCGGTCTAAATTTACGCAAACATACAGTGTAGTCTCTATATAACAACTGTAAGGGAAGGGCGACAAATATAGTTACAGGGAAATGTTGTTATACAGATCAATAAATACGCACCTTGCATGTACGAAGGGCTGGAAAAAATTGTTGTTACAGAGAAATGTTGTTATAAAGAGACTTGTTATAAAGAGACTCCAGTGTATACAGTCGATTCTCTATATAACAAGCCTCTCCATAATAATAATAAGATCTCATAATAAGATTTGTCATTCCCCCGTACAATATTTACATATAATACATTATGAACTATATTTCTATATATACAGTCGACTCTCCCTATAACCTATAACAGAACTCTATCTGCACCAACAAAAGTGCTCTTATAACGAACTGCTGGTATACAGAATTAGTTAAAAAAATATTAATATTAATTAAGATTATTTTCAGATTTAACTTTGATAATTTTCCAAATTCTAACGATATTTACACAATTTTACGTATATATTTACATTTTAGTGAGAAAAGAATAAAATTCGTCTGTAATAGAGTTCCGGTGCTGTTATAGAGAAAAAGTTAATGTTGAAGGGATACCTGACTTAGGCGCTAATGCTCTTATAGGGAGAAAGTGCTGTTATAGTGATAGGAATGTGACCCAGGGAAGAAAATACACTGCTGTTATAGTGCTGGTATAGGGAGTGCTCTTATCGAGAGCGCACTTTGCATGGTAAAGCTGTAAGGAGGATTCAGCACTGCTGCTATAGAGTAAGTGCTCTTATAGGGAGGGCCGGTATAGGGAGAGTCGACTGTAACAATACTTTTGTGACAACATTTCTCTGTGACAATATATTTTGCCCCGCCCTTCACAATCGGATCCACGTGTTAGAAGTTCCCTATAACAACATTCATTTTTGGAGCGGGCAAAATGGTGAAACTAAAAATTGCGCTGGAGCCAAATCATCAAGTTTCAAATAGAATTCTGTAATTCGCATTAAAATACATATAGTAATACAGTCGACTCTCTCTATAACAGTCCCCTGTATAACAGTACTCTCGTTATAACAGCAGCAAAAAATGCTCCCTTCAAAAACTTTCTCTATTTGTTTACATAGAAATGGCTGTTCTTTATAACAGTTTTTCGCTACAACAATCGAAATTTCATGCTTTATAGGGTGCTGTTATAGCGAGAGTCAGCTGTACCTATAGTAAAAATGGAATAGGTATTTGTACATTAGTATCATTTTGCCCCAAATTATTCAGGTTCTAGTCTATGTAACACCAATTATGTTTAACAACACAGCTCATGCAGGGACACAACCTTTGTATGAAATTTCACCAGATTTTGGGCAATATTGACATCTTGTGGTTGACTGTGGGAATTACATTCAAATGGTTTTACTGCATTCATTACTAAATATTTGCGTAACTCGACTAATTTCATATTTTTGCAGTACGATATTCAATTAAATAAAAAGGTGTATGTATCTATTATATTTTCACTCGAAAATGGATATATCTGTGTCCTTCTTGTGTAAACATGAAATGAGATGAATAAAACCAGTACGAAACGAAAAAGGTATGACAGCCGAAAAAATATGAATTAAAATTCGAATTAAAATAGTATTTTATCTATAGTTATGAATATAAATTTAAATTTCGGATATCTAAAATATTCATTCCAATTCCAATAGAATTTTATTCAAATACTTTTCAAATATACTTTTAATAATATATTTGTAATACAATCTGGCATACTTTGTAGCTTAAAATAAACGCAAAATCAGTCCACAAAATTATAAATTGACTCTGAAACTCTGATTTTGCAAAAAGTCGATGCTTTCACATACGAATTAGTTATATTAATGCCAATTGAAAAAATCATCGTTACAATACCTAGATTTTACAAAAAAAACCTGCCCGAAAGCGGGAATAACCAACATAATGAAGGAATTTTCGAATGCCAAAAAATAATCAGAATCTAAATGTCAACTTTTGAATACGATTTTGAATTTCGAATGTATTTGTTATTATAAATTCCAATTAAAATATTTTCCTGACAAAAAAACTCGGATTAACATAGAGGAAAATGTGAATACATTTCCGATTTGAATTCCAATACCGATTCGTTAGTCATACCTTGTAAATAACGTACCAATACTTTTTTTTTTAATTTCCTACAGAAACTTCACATGAAGTTGTCAGTGAGTAGCTTCTTTATCTATACCTCATATCCTTCCGCTATGTATGTACATAATGTATGTATATAAATCATGATTTTATTCCATTGCAGGATAATAAATTGAATCAAGTTGCTACGTGCTTACATATAATAACCGAAAAAAGCGTCCTACTTTAATATTAACCCCAATTTCAGTTGTCATTTTACCCACAATTGCTTTGTCCGTCCCAAGTTTCCCGGAAAACGTATTAAAACATTACGATACGTTGCGTTTTATGGGAATTGACGGGAATTATTTTTTAGTAATTACTACTTACAACAGTCGTATAAGCATAGGAAGTCTTACGTGTAGATTTAGTTAATGTTGTGTCTATTCAAATATCAGACAAACCCAGTTTTACCTATATTTGCCAGCAATTATAGATATATCCATTCCAAATACTTCTGACACCGTATATATGTATGTACAATAAATTGTTCCCATGATTTCCTCTGTCACTCCAAAGATAATATCCAGCTTGCCGTTGATTTGTGTCAAACGCCTTCAATTTAAAATACACAAATGCGATAAATCAAACATCCGAGTTATTCTGAGTGAGCACAAAAGGCGTAAATAATTTATACACAAAACCTCAGAGCGGACTTCATAATTCCCGCTAGTAAATTTTCCCATTAAAACAAAACGTAGATGCGACACAAAAATTTACTTGCAACGAAAATATCACAGCAAACGCATAATGTTGAGCCGCAAGGATCTGTGGTACAATTTTCTGATTCTGGGCCTCATTTCCAAGGCCAATTTACTCCCATTTGAAATCGACCAAAAGTCAGGGAAATTAAAGAAAACAAAAAATCCTGGAAAACTTGTGGCATGGACATTTATCAGCTCCATTACTTTCGCCACTATTGCCCTAAAATTGGTGGCTTTTGCCAAAATCATGTTTTGGCCACAAAAATCCAGCCAAGTTCACGTATTCAAATTTATTCATGTGATTATCACCGCCTCGTCCTTGCATTCCGTGTACCTCATATGGAGACATTATATCCGGAATTGGAGGGAGACGTATTATCTGCTCAACGAAATCCACCGCCATAGACCTGAAGGAGGGAAACTTGAAATAAATAAATTTGAAAGGCTTTGGAAGGACCACTCCATGGAAGAAATTTTGACCTCCAAACTGCCGCAGTGGTTCATATAAATACATGCTTTTTCCTCTGTATCATCATCATCTATCATCCGAGGGAGAGCTTTGCCATTGTCTATTGGATTCCAAAAGCAAGCTCCACCATTTGGGCGCAACTAATTTGTATTCTGGTTGAGATTATCACTTGCAGCGAAATATATTCCGTCATAAACGTGGCAGCATATCACGTGATGCACACTCACGCTCACTTTTTGAATGACATTCTAAAGCCTCTGCTCCACCTGCCAAGGTAATAACAATTAACGTGACAACAATATTCGACATGTACAGTCGACTTTCCCTATACCGGTATATTTATACCGGTTCTCCCTATAAGAGCACTTATACTCTATAGCAGCAGTGCTGAATCCCCCCTACAGCTTTACCATGTAAAGTGCGCTCTCCATAAGAGCACTCCCTATAACAGCAGTGTACTTTCTTCCCTCGGTCACATTCTTCTCACTTTCTCCCTATAAGAGCATTAGCGTCTTAGTCAGGTATCCCTTCAATATGAACTTTTTTTCTCTATGACAGCACCGGAACTCTATACCAGAACAATTTTATTCTTTTCTCACTAAAATAAAAATATTTACGCCCAGTTTTGTAAATATTGTTTGAATTTGGCAAATTATCAAAGTTAAGTCTGAAAATAATCTTAATTAATCATAATATTTTTTTAACTAATTCTCTATACCAGCAGTTCGTCATACAAGCACTTTTACTGGTGCAGATATGGTGCTCTTATAGAGTCGACTGTATGTATATGCGTGTATACAAGACTATACCCACGGCGGTTTTTCAAAAACAATTAAAAATCTAGAATATTCGACAAAAAAACCATTTTTATCTTTGGTAGAAGCATTTAGGTAGAAGCACTTCGTACTGTGGAGTCTCTATATAACAACTCTGAAGTGAAGGGCACAAAATATTGTTACTGGGAAAGGTTGTTACACAGAACATTAAATATGCACCTTACATGTACGAAGGTCTAAACAAATAATGTTGTTACAGAGAAATGTTGTTATAAAGAGACTTGTTACATAGAGATTCCACTGTATTCCCACAACGTACACCAGAGCAAAATAGGCGTGTTTTCTGAAGAGAATATTGTATTGCGGATCTGAGAAAAAATTCTCATCCACATCAAACAAGAATTGAAGTATATACGTCAAGGCGATTTTCTTGGCATTTCCGCGTCAAGTTCGAAATTTAAAATATTTGACGAAATCAATATATTTTATTAGATCATAAGAAATTGCACGCAGAAGTCACTGTAAGGATCAATAATGTATTGAAAAATACGGTAAGCAAATTTAACTTTGCAAATGATAGTTTTTGATAAAATAACTGTTTTTGCCTATGAATGCGTCATACTACGTCTAAACCTGTCTGTTAATTAGCCTTTTGAAGCCACTGGTTAGAATTACTTATGCGTGAATATGAAATGTATTTAATGTGATCGTGCAACTAATACACAGGAATAAATGATGTATTTATTGGGGCACTACTTGCAGTGTCCTGCTCCTATATG
>JAQGBT010002612.1:0-23148 GCA_034698585.1 Disparrhopalites patrizii | reverse complement strand
AATCTGGTCGATGGTCACCTCAAAAGTGCGCAATGGTCACCCGGGTGACCAAAAACCCCCTCGTGGGCATCCCTGTTTTAGTGTGTGAAATGAATATTTGGAGTATTTACGGCCGTTTTGAACCGTCTAAAACTGTATTCGTGATTGATAAATCATTTTTGAAGATGTTTGTTCAGTACTAAATTAGTATTTCTTGGGTCCATCTTTTGAATAATCAAGAACTTCCCCGTCCAAAGTTTATGTTAACATTTCAGAAGTACTACTTAACCTTGAAATTGAAAAAAAAGGTTGAATCAGGTCAATATAAAAAATTTGGAGATGGTCTAAACGTAGAATTTAAATAAAAATGATTAAGTGCAGGTACCCAGACATTCTTCAACTTGGTTTTTTTCCATCCAAAAAAAATATATATACGCTGCGATGAACTCGCCTTTTGAGACCACAATTTTTTTTGTATGTTAATACATAGGGTGTGTCTTAAATGTGACTCAGCTATTAATCCCTGATTTATTTTTAGAAATGTAAATCCTTGTATTTATTTTTGTATCTGCGTAGGAAGGATGAGCACAA
Organism: Disparrhopalites patrizii; assembly: GCA_034698585.1. Taxonomy (NCBI): domain Eukaryota; kingdom Metazoa; phylum Arthropoda; class Collembola; order Symphypleona; family Sminthuridae; genus Disparrhopalites; species Disparrhopalites patrizii. Next base: position 22,578 of record JAQGBT010002612.1, on the reverse strand, counting down.
TTAGAACCGTTTTTAGCTGGGCAAAAAGACGAATTATTTCTTCAGAACTCTGATTCATGCGAATTCTCTTGTAATTTCGTACAAAGAGTCATCGGAGAGAGACAGAAAGCATGAGAGAGACTCGAATGTATACATTTAATGATTTAATCCAATTTAATCAAGACCTTACAATGGTCATTCATTCCAGCCCGTTCAGCCTTGAACATTTTTTTCCCTGAATGAATATCTCTAATTACATTTTGATTCATTTCCAGTCCAAAAGAAATTATGGAATTAAGGCGGAAAGACTTCCCCCAAAAATTATATGTAATTCCACATTCACTTTCATAGCTTGAATTTTAATCCAACTCCTCCAAATCTCGTGACTAATTCCATGGGAATCTCTCCCACGAATGTACCATTCAGATTTTCTACATTTCTTTATCACTGCAAAAGTACATGTTTTTGTATAAACTAATAATTATTACTAATTTGGAAAAATACCCCAGCAAAATACATATTCATTACTGTGTACAAAAAGAAATGTACAAAAGCGTCTCCGTCTCATTCATATGCATTCTTCTAATTATAAGCTGTGAAAATATTGCGTACACAAAAAGTTTTTATTGGACTCTGTATTGCGCAGGAAATGGCAAACATGTCATTATTACAGATTGTTGGGTATATTATGACGTAAGGATATACAGTATATATGTACCGTGATGGGAATGCCGAAGTAAATATAAGGATTAAAAAGCCTCTGGTTTTGATTATTAACCTCAATCCATTTTTTTTTCTTAACAGCCTGAGACGTACCTCTGTACACCCGTTCGTGTCGACCCAACACAGGAGTACTTTGTTGGTAAGTCATATTATTGTTTGTGTTACAACAGATAAAAAACAACAATAGTGTTAAAATACTTGTAAAAAAAACAATGATTGAAGCTGGGAACAAATTGAGATGGTAATGAACATGATAGGAGGTTACAAGAGGGGGAAAAAAGGGTTATAAGAAAGTCTCTGTTGGAGGTGTAAATACCCAGAAAATACCTAAAGGTAAAATATGTATATACAAATCCCTATATAAATTCCTATATAAATTCCTATACAAATTCCTACATAAGAAAAGGTGCTTTGGGCAAAAAAATAGGAAAGCCATGGAGGCATCCAAAGCCTGCGCCTTTTTGCTCACTTTCATCCGACCTTTTTCGCAATAGAAGGGAAACCTGGAGGTCTTGTGTGTTCTTTTGTGTGTGCGAAAATATCCCGGGAATGTACGAGGCGGGTAATAAATAGCAACAGAAAAAGTCAAGGGTGATGCTCAGGATTTTTTTTCTTAGGGCTTAGGGGAAATGTAATATGTATATACCAAATAGTTTTTTTTCGTATAATTCCATCCAACACCATGGTATTTTTTGTGTACGAATATCTATTATTATGTACATACATATGTACTTTTCCCAAGATTCTCCTTATGGCTGGAAAAACATGGCTAATTGTGTATCCAGTATCCATTGATTTTTGTCGATTGCCCTTTCTCTTCCAATCCTCCAGATCCCCCGAATCCCATTCCTTTAATTTTGGACGCGAGGAAATGAAAATCACGGGAGTAATTGCGGCTTTCCAGGGGGAAATGGAGGGAATACGATGGGAAATAATAATGATGGGGCTCATTTCCTGTGGGATAATTATTAATGCCCAAGAGGAAATTTGAGCTGATAGGAAATAATCAAAATATAATCATTCGGATGAAAAATATGGCAAAAAAAAAAAATTCTGATATCCAAATGAAAAATACTTTTCCTTTCGCACAAAAGTACTTTTGAGTTGTTTAATGATACACATCAGGAAGATTTTTAGCTAAATCAGTCAAGGCTAAGCATAATTATATAGATAGGTTTACCTAGTACAAATCCAAATAATACAGCATTATTGTCAGTATTTATTGATGCAATTTGTGGAGAAATATGGGCAAACACATGTTGTGTGTCATTTAATTTGAATTTCATCAAGTTTCAAGGATTGATTTTTAAAATAAATACAATTGTTCACAAATTTTTTCAACCTTCAATTAAAAGTAGGAAGGAATACTATTGTAGAATAATGGAATTTTTAATAATAATATAAAACCTAATAAATAACCCGAATTTAGTGTATCAAATTCAAAGGTTACAATGAGTGTTTTAAATACTGTAAATCTGTAGTCTAGAATTTTTTCGTTCAAAGCTAAAACACATTTCTGTAGCCATCTGCGAAGGCTACAAATGGCTGATTTGTGGGGGTTTAAAATGCGGATATTGCGGATTATAATGTTAATACTAAATTATTTTGATTGTTATTTTAATTGTTATTATAATTTTTGATGTTTAGTGGGATTTTGTAGAGATAATAATTTTATCACTATTATTGTGATTGCAATTTTACTTATTTTAGATTTTGATTTCAGTAGGAATTTATAGAGATTATAATTTTAAATACTATCATTTTGATTGTAATTTTACTTATTTTAATTTTTGATTTTAGTGGGATTTTATCGAGATTATAATTTTAACACTATCATTTTGATTGCAATTTTACTTCGTATTTTAATTTTTGATTTCACTGGGAATTTATAGAGATTATAAATTTAAATAGTATCATTTTGATTGCAATTTTACTTCTTATTTTAATTTTTGATTTTAGTGGGATTTTATCGAGATTATAATTTTAACACTATTATTTTGATTACAATTTTACGTCTTATTTTAATTTTTGATTTTAGTGGGATTTTATCGATATTATAATTTTAAATACTATCATTTTGATTGTTATTTTAATTGTTATTATAATTTTTGATTTGTTTTAGTGGGATTTGCCCCCAATGCATCCATGAATGTGGCCCATCACATGCTCATGTATGGCTGCGCCAAGCCCGGAAGTACGGAAGAGGTTTGGGATTGCGGGGAAATGGCGACGAGGCAAAAGGGGATGAAGAGGGCCAGTCCCTGCTCCAAGGACTCACAGGTCATCTATGCCTGGGCGAGGGATGCCCCTCCTCTGGATCTACCCAAAGGGGTGGCTTTCAAGGTCGGTGGGAGCACCATGATTCAATATATTGTGCTCCAAGTGCACTACGCCGATGTCACTACCTTCACTAAAGGTCAGAAAGGTCAAATATGGAACCTTCCTATTTCCTTCTCACAATACCCACTTTTTGATAAGACTAAAACGCTCTTCTATTCTATTGCCCATTAAATGATGAGAAATTATTATTTGAGATAAATATTAATTAATTATATTTATTATTATTCTATACATCGTTCAATAAAAGTGTTGTCCTTGACAAAATTAATAAAGTTCCATATTTCCCTTTACCAGGAGGCAAAACTGATGACTCCGGCGTTGTTCTTCATTACACGGAGACGCCGTAAGTCATCTGAAATTAATGGATTCTATAAGTAATTAAAAGTGATGGAGCAGCAGGGATCGATATAGATTTTTGTTGTCAAAATTTATTATTCATGTCCCTTACAACTTGAGGCAGGTTTTGCATATGTTGGATGTGTTATTTTTAATTGGCAGACAACCGAAAGCCGCAGGAGTGTTTTTGTTGGGCACCGGAGGCTACATTCCACCGAAAACCACCGAATTCATGGAAACCGCTTGCACCATCACAGAGGACAAGGTCATCCATCCTTTTGCCTACAGAACTCATACTCACACTTTGGGTAAAGGCTTTTTCGGATTTGGAATTTAAATTAACCCTTTGTCTATTGACTTTAATTATTTTATTGTTCATATTGGCTTTATTCATTTCATATTGGTGCCCTTTGTCGTTGTGTACAATTATTGTCCATTGACTTTGGGTAGTATTATTGGTCAACATTGACTTTATCAACAATCTATGAAGGTTATCTGTGAAGGTCTATCTGTGAAGGTTTTTCTATCCTAAACTGTTAGCTGTGATAATAAAAATGGGATATGTAATATTTATTGTAGGTGGACCGTTTAAGGCACATTTAAATTATTTCTACGTTATCATGTTTATAACTTGCGATATTATATATACTGGAATATTATATACTGAAAATACAAATGTTTATGTAATGTAAATTGTCCAGGTCGGGTCGTGTCAGGCTACCGAGTGAGACGAAATGCGGAAAGCGGGAAGGATGAATGGACTTTGATCGGGAAGAAGAATCCGATGCTTCCACAGATGTTTTACCCGGTGGAGAATAATGTGACGGTGGTCAGAGGGGATACTGTGGTACGTTAAATGAAGGTCAAGGGTGGAAGGTCACACGGGATTATTTCCGGGAAGTCTTCTGGAACCACACTAGTTTTATACGTCTGATTAGTCAAATTTGTTTTCCTTATTGTTTACTCTATTTTTATTTCGAACTGGTAAAAATTGTACTTGAATTACAATTTGAAGGTCGGTATTTGCACAGTATGACAGAATTCAAACTCGGTTGAAAAACCATGTTGAAATAATGCGAATTTGTAGGAAACCTTGATTAGCCACCTCGTTTTTCTAGATAAGTCAACAATGGACACTGTGTGCAAAACAAAAAACCAGATTTATTGCTTCGAACATGATTAGAAGCCAGAAAATAGGCAAAATGTTAAGAATTACTTATTTAGTATATAAAAACTACTTGTTTAATTACGTATTTTAGTAGACATTCTTAGTTTCAGCAAAGAAACTCGTAATTGAATAACTTGATGTCGAACTGAGTTAAGAAACAGAATGGGAACTCGGGAATAAACGAGTATATTTAAACGATTTCAAGTATTTTAAAAAAAACACAGATGTTTCTGGTTGAGATTTTCGAAGTTGTTATTTTAAAGATTTTCGAACTTGAAATTGAACTTGGTTCTGATATTGATACTCGCTAATTGAACTTAACCGATAACGGCAAGGGACTCTAATTGGAGTTGCAAGGAGATGATTTATGTTTTGACAATTCACCCAAAATATCATATACTTTATTATAATAAATAATTATTATAATATGTATTATAATAAACAATTACATATGTATAATTGTATTTCACGTAATTTCCTTTTGGGAACGTTGAAACATGAAAGTTGGAAGTAGTATAACTGCTTTCGTAAATAAAATGTTGACCTTTAACGGGGATTTTGTAATTTCTTCCAGGCTGCAAGATGTACGATGGTGAGCGAAAGGAATCGAATCACGGCTATTGGGTGAGTGGCTTTTTTTTTAAATTAAATAAATTATTACCTATTTAAAAAATTAGTATTTGAATAAATTATTATTACATATATTACATCATTTATACAAAAATTAATTTCATTTTGCTTTGAAAATGGTTTTGGCAGATCTACAAATGAGGATGAAATGTGCAACTTTTACATCATGTACTGGATGGAAGGATCGGAATCTCTGAATCAAAAGTATTGCTTCACCCGAGGTCCCCCTTATTACTATTGGAATAAAGGGACGCCGAAGCTGAGTAACATTCCGGATATTGAGGCTTCTTCCATTTAAAAGAAAATCCTCCAAAGAAGAAGAAAAAAACGTTTACCATGTCAATTATGATGTATTCAGTCAATTATTTTTTAAATAATTTTAATTTTTTAAAAAATCAGTATACTTTAACGTTTATTTATACCAGTATTAATCATCTTCTGTACCTCCCACCTACCACGTGTCGTATGAAAAAAACTGGGAATTACTTTTTTTTCTTTTATTCCCACATACCACAGAGGGAAATCTCAGCAATTGTAGGTGAGTTTAAAAATAAAAGAAATACTTTTATCAAAGATCTCGTCAAATCCTGAAAATAAAATGGAGTTTTTATTTCTACGTACATATTCTATGTGTACAACACCCCTGGATTTTTGAGTCATTCAAAAGGTTATATTTTATTATTTTAAAATTTAGTTTTTTTTGAACGAAGGATTTTATTGTACTTTTAGCATAAGATTAATTAAAATTATAATTACAGTTTGACTCATGTGCTTAATTAGTTGGAATGAGTGGAAATTATATTAGCCTAAGATTTTTTCCTGTCGTCCCTTCCTTCAGAAACAATCTTGAGATTGTTGCAAAGAGAAACTTTATAAAATTTTCAAAAAAATAAGAAGAAATGTATGAATCCTATATGTATTTGAATAATCTAAAAAAAAATCTGTATTCTTATAAAAAAGGATCCAATGTAAATCCTTTCCTTATAAGAGTCATTATTTGGGACATAACAATTCAGTAATTTTTTTCCTACACTAAATCCCATTTTCAGAGGAGATAATCATTATTAAAATTATTAATCACCCCACTTTCCATTAGTATGAATGCAAAAACTCTGAATGTGATGGCTGACATTATGAGACTTATTTACGAAAAAAAACATTCAAAATCCTAGAGGATTTTTTAAGTTCAAAATGAACGAAGGAAACTAATTTTTTGTCTATATTTACAGGCTAAAAGAATATCAGAAAATGCACTAATTAAAGCTTCTATATGTGATTATAGTTTTAAAAAACACTCGAAAATGTAAAATTATTTGCTGAGGAAGAGAGAAGATATATTTATTTTTTAGCAACTATTTCACAGTACAAAAACTAAAAACTGGTAGCTAAAAAAAAGTATTTATTTTGAATGTTATCAAAGTACCTTTATAAAGAGTCTATTCACCAAAAAAAAATATTTCCGCACTCTCAATGTACCTTTTAGGCCCCAAAAAAAAAATCAGCTTTTGAAAGCTATTTTACGGATTTTCTGTGTACATCTTCAGAAAGAAACAGAAATAGTATCTTATAACATGGAAAGAATGTATATAATTGCCCTTTACATTCCTAATAGTAATTAGTATGGATGTGAATGTAGGAAGGAGGTCAAAAAAAAATTTGTTTTGGTCTCTTTGGACAGGATGTGTTAAAAATAGACAAAAAAAATATTTCCTTGCTATATCTACATGTGTGAAATATATATGTACATCACGATAACTGTACCTTTTTCTTAAATTGTATCATATATGCCCCTTCTAATTATCATAAAATATGTTAATTGAAATCAGTGTTTTCAAACCTCAATGGTATACCTTACATATGCATATAATTACGGTGTATTCAATCTTACTGTTGCATCCCAACGAAGAAAAAATATAATGTGAACCCTTGTCGAAGCTTTATTTATATTTATGGTGGGATAATAATACTGTAGCCGAGAACGGGGAAAACTAATTATAAATACTGAAGACGTGAAGACAGATTGTCAATTTTAAAAAAAACGATACAGTAAATTGAGACAGGTGCAACGAATATATATTTGCACGGATGATGTGCAAAAGAAAGAAACTGAAAGCGTGTACTAAACTTTAATTAAATACCGTTCTTCCCCTGAAATTATGAAGTTTTTCCAAAAATTATGAAATAGTGATTATTGTAAACCGCAAAATTATGCCCGGAAGGCAGACTGATTTCGTCTAGAAGCTCCAATAAATATCGTCATATCCCCAATTTATGTTCGTATCAGGGCACTTTTGAACTCTTGAACTCTTTTTAATCATAATTATGTACTTTTTCAGAAAAATTACAGTAGAATGTGTTTATATTTATATGCGTAAAAAATATTTACTTTGGGTACTTGAGTTGGACATTATGTAATAGGTACAATTTTATGACAATTGCAAATTGCAACATTTCATGTGAAACTTCCGTTTTACGGCAGGTAAATTTTTAATTTGTATATAATTTGATACATATTATTGTTTTATGACATAGTATACTGTTTGACTTGTAATGCCGATTCTACACGATAATGTTTATATATTTTTTTTGTTGCTTTCAATTAAAGGAAATGTGAAACCCTTTGTTTCTTAAATGGTGCAAATTTCTTATTCTCCTTTCCTTTATTTTTTGTGCGAGTACAAAAATAATGAACGGGTAATTCACATTTACATACAAAAGATCGTTAAAATTACGTTGGAAAACATTTGGCAAAATGAAATTTCATAAGATAACAAGTGGCGAAATACAATTTTATAAGATAACAAGTGGCGAAATACAATTTCATAAAAAACAACTGGAGAAATAAAATTTCGTAAGAAAACAATTGGCGAAAGTTAGAATAAAAAAGTCGGCGAAAGTTAGAATAAAAAAAATTGGCGAAATAAAATTTCATAAGAAAATAACTGGCGAACGTTAGAATAAAAAACAATTGACGACATAAAATTTCCTCAGAAAACAATTGGCGAACATAAGAATAAGAAAACAATTGGCAAAATAAAATTTCATAAAAAACAAAAATAAACAAAATAACATGAAAAACGTAAAAAAAAATGTATAAAAACAAAGGTCAATTAAGTGTCAATTCGATCCGAATTATTTCCCGGAAAACATTTGCCGTTTAAAGGCATGAATCTTATCGGTTAAGGAAGGTCGAGAATGATGTTGGGGTTGTTGACGATAAACACGACGTCCAGCGTTGTTATTATTCTGATTTCCCGGGAAAAAGAATTGTTGGAATTTGTGAGGGGGAAAAACCCCGGTGGTGACCTTCACGCATTTCCCCTGCTGATTCCTGGCAAAGCCCTTTTGACATGGCAATTGCTGCTGTTGCTGCTCCAGGTTCTCTTGTCGGCGAAGGGCCTGGAGTCTCTTCCGGTGCTCCGCCTTGCTATACCCCGAGACCTTCCTGGCATCCGTCTCGGGAAGCATTGTGGCAATTAGGACCCAGGCAACAATGAGTCCCAGGCAAAAAAGATTCTTGTGGGTGATTTTAAACATTTTTATCTATGGATAAATTAAAAAAAAACACATCATTACAAAGTTACTCATTTTACCCCGTTGAAAACTGCAAGCCCAACCCTTTTGGCACTAAAGTCATGTTTACTATCCCAAACAAGCATCTTTTAAAAAATCTTTTCTTTCCAAAATAATTATTTCGTTCAAAAAAATATTATTCTTAACTCATCATTTCTCCCTTCCACAAAATCGCATTTTTGTACAGAATTAATATTCATGAATTTTGCACTAATAACTTCAAACAAAAAAGCATTTCATGTCTCTTTTCATCCCTTTATTCCCAAGCCTGAATCATCCCCCACAGCCAATGCACATCTGCCTCATTTTCTCCCCATAAAATATATAGTGATATAATGGATAAACTCATAACTAAAAAGATATTAAGCTTTCTTTTTATCATAATGTTTGTCCAATTTTTGGAGGATAAATTATCTTGTTTACGAGCTTTGCTTCGTATGTAAATTATGAAGAAATGTCTTGTTTGTCGACAGAAAAAGGGACAAAAAAGGAAGATGCGCCCACTCGAAGCAAGGAAATGCTAAACACATTATTAGCATTCATTTCCACGTACAAATTAATAGGTAAGTACATACAATAATGGAACATTATACGATTATTATCCCAATACTTTGATCAAGACAGTCTTACATATGTACATTATGCCCCACCCAGGCCGGCACAGGTGTAGAGAGATTTCCATAATTACTCCAAGAAATCAAGGTGTGAGGTGCGTGTGAGGAGAATAATTAGTTGTAAGTTGTAGTAAATTCTTGGGGATTTTATGAATGAAACTTTTTTTTTGGGTTCCCTTGAAAATGTAAATGACGACAGTGTTTTTCGCAATTTTTGCTCGTTTTTTTGCACACACACCCCTTTTGCACCTTACAAGAATGGAACCAGCTTGATTCATTCATGATATTTAGCATGTTAGACCTGCGTGAGAATTATTTCCCACCTGTCAGTTTTTTGTGACGTTCAGTAGTTTACTCTTAAATTCAACTCTTAATATAAAAACGTGGAAAGTTTCCACCAAAATTCTATACAATTCCCTCACAAAAATACCTGGTAAGAAATGGTTTACACTGTAAAATTACGCCACCAACAAAATTACGCCATTTCCTGTGGTTTTTTCTGGTGAAATTAAAAATTTTCTTTCAGGAGAATTATGAACAATCAAAATTCTTTCATAAATATTTAGTTTTCATTAGAACTTTTTTTAATAGATACATTTTTGTGCAGTAAAAAAATTATCGTCCTTCCCACAATGTACGTTTTGAATTGCAGTTAGAATTTAAAAAATTAAAGCTCTTACCTCGGATTTTTGGCAATTTCCTCGACTTAAACGAACTTTAACTTGAAAAATATTTCAAAATTAAAACCACAAAACGTCCACGGTGACACTTGCAGAAGAACTGCTCAAAGAATTTGTTACGTCTTTAAACCCAGCCAGTTACAGTAAACAACCCGTTACAATAAAAACTGGTGATCCCTTATTTAAGAATGCATTTATTCTATTTACAAAGTCAAAAAAATCATGTGTGGCGAACCACTTTTTTATGTATAATTCACCCTCGGTGGCTCTAGATTTCTGACTCGGTTAACCCCTTCGTCCAACTGCCTTATATAAGTATGCATTTTCAAAGCCCTGGAAAACGTTAGATGAATTCAAAGAGCGTATAAATTATGACCATTTGTTTCTGACTCCCTCATACATTGACACATTTGTTTTCCTTTTTTTAAAGAGGATATCCGAGGAGCCCACAAAACCATTAAAGGAAGAAACAAATTGTGGATGCTCCTGTGCTAATTGGTCCTAATTAATTCTTATCACTCATCCGTTTTTTAACGAGCCCCATTCTGTCCTTCCAAGAACCGCTCGTCTAAAAGACTGACTTTGGAGGGGGCGAATTATGTCATTTTGCACCATCCAAATTGTCCAGATAAAATCTGAATAACAAACTCATTTGTCCCCATTACGCACTTCGGAGACTGGAGACCAATCATTTTGCCAGCGGTTTTTCGAGGGATTCTCTTCCCCAAAAAAGATGAGCAACATCGAAAGGGTAAACATCAAAGATATTGGACTCATCAGGAAGCTATGACTAATGACATGAGACCAGACTCAAAAAGGATTACATCACTTTCTCGCTTAATTGACCCCCCCCCCCACAGTGACATTGTTGGCACCTACACATGTCGGAACGTTTAAAAGGAAGAAAAAACGTCAAGGAGCTCCATTACAAATGACCAAGAATGCATTACGCACTCAAGATGACAAAGTTTATTTTAAAGCACAAATTGCATGGGAAGACCACATTCCAAGGGGTATGATTCAAGATCAAGGTCATTTTATGACTTCTTCATTGTAAGTGGATGCCAATGGCTTTTTTTTTCTCTTCCAACCTAAACGAGGGACATTGCGAGGGAGTTCAGTAGCCTGAATGGAAGATGATTTCCTATAGCCAATAACTAAATACATAATAATATGACTCAATAAATGTATAATGAAAGTACTAAATAAAAATGGATGCATATACGCATATACTTAGGACAGGTGTATCTTTGCTAATTGGCGAGCTTTAGTACTAATTGAGGCACATTAGAGACAAAATGATTAAGGTACAAATGTCACCTTGTAGGGTGATTTTACTGTGATTAGGATAAATAAAGAAGAATCTTCTCTGGGCTATTTTAAGGTGGACATGAGATGAGAGGTTAAAAGTTACCTCAAATACATATAAAACAATCACTTTTGAATGTTGCATCTGTACAAATTCAATGCAACATAATTGATTTAAAAATATTTGTTAAATGGCGTTGTGCAGTTGTGCTAATGACATTGTTGCGCAAACAAACTAAAACGAGTGTTTTTCTTTAATTAGTTTCCTGAAATTGTTACAAAATTTAGGTACTAATTAACGTTGTAGTATTTCAAAGGACTGGTAAAAGGCTGTTAAACGGGTATGCTGCTTTGCATCTTGATTCTGGCCAGGATGACATGGCTATTTAAACGTATAATGCATAATAAATCCTGCAAATAATGGAGTCATCCACACTTTTACATTTAAAAGGAGTGTCAATTAATGGGTTTGTAGGCTCTAAGAAGAGTCTCGAGTATCGTGTTGACCGAATTAGAAATGTTTTTTTAATGGAGCTTTCGACGTACAACAATATGTGTGTGTAGGTATTCTAGTTAAAAATAGATTTAAAGAATGAGGTAATTAGTTAAGTGGAACGAATTTTGTCAGAAGAATGAATCAAAATTATTTATAAGTTTTTGATGGGAAAGTTCTTTTATTTCCGGAAAAATAGCCACAAAGAGAGCTGCATTTATTGCGGTTACAGTTGTGGGGGAGTGTTATGCCTCTCGTAAATGGCCGCAGCTTCCTTTGACGGGAAGTGCCAACCATTTTGACGTCTTTATGCAGCGTCGTCGTCCTCATTAAAATCTGCAATCATTTCTACAAGGATCGTACATACCTTTAGGTCAGCAGAGACACTGACATTAGATAATTAGTACATTTTAAAGAAATTTGATCCTACTGTCTTTTTTAGCTAATTGCGACTCCAATGACTGGGGCAAGCCAACTAATGCTTTTATTGTGAAATTATTATGCTTTGTGGAAAAAAACGATCTTTTTCCTGTTAACAAACGATGTTATTTCCACTTTAAACAGGCATTTTGCCACCGAATTATGCTTGAAATTATACTTTTTATGCCTTTTCAGAGTATTTCCTGCTACATTTCAAAAAATTAAGATTTTGCGCTTAAAATCAGTGAATTACAGTACATATTGTCGTGCCCCTCAAACAAAATGCAATTATTTTCCAGCATTTTTTGGAAATTTGCCATTTTGATTCCATTTTTTCAGTACTTTCTTCAAATTATGCTTTAATTTTGTACGAGTGCCTAAAGCAAACTTACCTTAAATAGTCCTAAAATGGTCTAAAACAAAGTATGTATTTCCGATGCTTTTCGCATACCTTTAATGGCATTTGTAACTACGGGAGCAATTACTCCAGTTGGAAATTTTAAACTGCTAAAATTAGTGCTAAACTGATAAATTATATTTTGTAAATGCACATACAGAAAGAAGGAAGGTGAGAATCGGTTCTAATTGCTTGAATGCAAGATTTTTTCCGTTGTGCCGACACGTAAAAAATAGGCATGTTCCTACACATTAAAATTTAAATTCCAAAAAAGATTTATTCATGGTCCATAACAAACTAAAATACAAATTTAACACTGTATAGCAATAATAAATTCCGGGGCTTTAAATTCAAAGCTGTGGAGTGAGATTTGTGTTGAGAAAGGGTTAGTATCAGTTCTGTCGCAAGGCGACGCTAAAAAAAACATGCTATATTAAAGGAGGAAACTGAATCAATGTATCACTTATCTATAGCCTTAAATCCTATCCCAAACAAAAATTACCAGAAGGTACATACAACAAGTAAAATAAATTATTTAAATGCCCTAATTCCTTCCGGAGCAGTACAAAAGTATAGAATTGCTTACATCCGTATAGATTCTTACACAAATTCATCCTACAACTAATGTACATACATTTTGACGTATAGCTTTACGGTTGTAGCAAAAATACAATATTTGATTGGTAAAAAAAGGAATAAATAATTATTGTAACGCCTTTCCTCTCACTCTTTATCAATTGTGTCACAATTAAGATTACAGAGCATAATAAATGCGTATAAAAGTGAGTTTCAAAGCCATCCCAAAGCGCCTCATTTCCCATTTTGATCTCACGTCACAGTTTTTGTACTTTCCGAACATTTCTTCAGTTTCCTGGTGACATCAAAATTCTTTCTCGGATTTTGGAAGTTGAAAAAAAAAGAAGAAAGATTTTTAGTGGATCTTCTTTTAACCCCATATTCCTTTAGTATGGACGACGGTGGGATTCTTGCTCTTTCGGCATCTTCCGTCGTGACCTCGGACCAAACCGATAGGACAACGTGACCTCCTCCGTGACCCCGTCCTCTGCTTCACGCGCCCACCATCCACTTGATCTACCGTGTCCAGGACAATGGTCAGGACCAGAAGGAGGCAGAGACTGACGGCGAAAAATTTTGGACCCATATTATGACGTTTTGGCTCTCTTCTGAAAATTTCAAAAAAAAAAATTTATTGTAGATTAAATAAGCTAAAATTTAGTTCTTTCCATTGTCACTACAATTAATACCGTGTAAACATAACATCTACAATTATTTTGTAGATGTTTTGCAAAAAAATTTGGGGGACAGTAATTATTGAAACGCAAAATTAATTATACAGCAATTTATTATACAGGTCAGCATTCATTGCTGTTGAAATGCTATTGAAAACATGCTAAAATTTATAACTAAAATCAAGGCATGTAATTCTGCTGCGTTTTCAATTAAAAAATTAAAATGTGACTATGAAAAAATGTGACTAGCAAAAACGCCTGCAATCAAACTGTAAAAAAAATTCTACACGATTTTACAGTCAGAAAATGTTCCAGTAATTTCACCAAAGTTAAAAGAATTAAATTTTAAAATTAAAATAATCGATCGCACACAATTTTAAAAATATTAGATTATAAAAATCGATCGTACAAAATTTTAAAAATGTTAAATTATAAAAATCTATTGGGCAAGATTTTAAAAATATTGAATTATAAACATCTATCGAACAAAATTTTTAAAATATTATATTATAAAAATCGATTGCACAAAATTGTAAAACTATCTCGCTGTGTATAAATCGTAGCTATACCAAGTAAAAAATATTATTCCGCAAATTATTCTTGCTAAAAAACCCACAAAAACCCGTAAAAATCAGCTAAAATGCAAATAACGCTGAAAATAACTGGCTAAAAAGTTTGCACAGCAAAATAAAATAAAACAGCACTCACTTGTAATATTTGAAGAACCGGCAAAATAAATGGAGGAACTATATACTTTTTTCCCACCAGCCGCAAAAATAATGATAAGGAAGAGTGTCTCCCCACGTGTGTAATCAGCAGTTGATAGTTGATAGAATATTTGCAATTCTGTCAAGACTCGTTTTTGCCCAAGCAAATGTTTCCAATGGAAGTTGACAGGACTGAATGAAGAACTGGGTGACAGTGTGGTTGCTTATATATCCATAAAACAACGAATTCAAACGTCATTGGCTGTCCAGCTGATTTCCCCTTAAAGGATATTACAAAGAAATTATTATTACCCCTTAACAATGGAAAAGGTAAAAGCATATGTATTCACCCCCGCCTTTGCCATCAATACTCAACCTCAACCCCGCAGAAAAAAAAAAGACCAGTTATACCCAAGAAGAAAGGTACCAAAATGAAGACGAAGAAGAAAAAAGGTACCAAAAGGAAAAAGCCCCTTGAGAACTACAAAAATCTTTTACAATGTAATTTTTTTCATCATCACCACGCCGTGTCAAGGTGTAGTATACTTACCAAAAAGAAGTGGGCGAGGACACGAAAGAAGAAGAAAAAGGATTGGGGCATGGATAAATCTTGGGGTAAGTATACGTCCTATTCATTTCTTGAACAAGTTGTCATGCAGAGTTTATAAAGCCCACTTGTGAAAAAAAAATTTAATATCAGCGTGGAGGAAGAAGAGCAAGAAAAAAAAACGTTTTATTTGTACATGTGTATACAGACACAATTTGTTGAAACATTTAGGACAATAACCCACGATAATCCTTTCCGTATAAATTTCAATTCTGAAGTAACAAACATATAACGAACATTTTTTTTTGAAGATGGGCCGGTAAGCGCCAAAAAGACTAACTGCGAAAGGGTTACAAAGGGAAATCCGAGAATATTTGCATGTGTTACATGAAGAAAAGTAAATACAAATAAACGGCTCCAAACAGATTGTTTTATTAATGCTGTTAAAAGAGAGATAGAGAGAGAAACGACGATAATTTTGAAAGTTTCACTTACGGCAAAAAGTAAAGACTGTCACTAACAATTGTGCAAATGAGCTGGTGTTGGTATCATTATTATTGTTGTAATCTTAATTGAATTGAAGGGGAAGGTACAGGGTGCAGCATTACCGTTGTCAAAACACAAGGGATGGCTGAAGGATGAATTCATCTCTAAATCTTGCCCAAGAGGATCTTACCAAGAGAAATTACAAAACAAAAAAAGATGAAGTCAAAATCTCTCTTTGCAAAGATCCGCTTTTCCTGCATTATTTTCTCTTCTGAGACAGAAATTTATTGGTGAATTTTTTCCCGTTCCGGATCTCCTCCTTGTTGCTTTTCCCTTTGCAAGGCGTATATAGAAATTGACTAATTGTTTTTTTAATTTTAACAAATGAACGAAATGCAATTTTCTACACTTTCAAATGTCTCAATATATTGCCTGGAAAATAAATATAAATAATATAAATACATAAATGATAGAATTTAATAGAATCCTTTTGCAGATTTTGCAGTCATTCAAAAGGTTGGCTTATGTTTTTTAAATGAGTATTAAATTATATTACTAAATTATTAAATTACTAAATGACTAAGAATTAAATTATATTACTATTATAATATGTGCGTTTGTACCGGTACAAATGGGAGCGGAAGGCTTGAATTGGTTAATAAAAGTCATTCAATGTCTTCTCCGGTTTTTTTCCTTCTTTTCCTCTAGAATCATTGCTTATCTTATCTTATCTTATCTTATCATCATGAAATTATCATTCCACAATTCCGAAGTTGTTAAGCAAGGTTAGGATTGACGCCCTTCCCTGCTTTTGGTAGAGACCGGAAGTGCTTAAATTTAAAAAAAAAAAAAAAAAAAGACCCTCCACATGCACTTTTTGCCCTTTAAAAACTTCCTCTGAGAAATTAGGAGGAAAGTGCACCTCCGCTCCAAATATGGATATGAATTGTCCCATCCCGATTTGTCACGCTCACAATTATACGGTTTAAAAGAAATACCGAAAGAAACAAGTACAGTTAAGGGTAATTGGCCATCATTCTTTTTTTCTTAAAAAATTTCTTTCAATTTGCATGAAGGAGATATAGGTATAGGTACACATTTTGTAATGTTAATGTTAAATTATTGTTAACCATAAAAAAAGCTGTGTGGGCCGCCACCCCTGAGTCATTCTCTAATGGTTTTTTTCACTTATTACACACAATGGTAAACAAATGGATTAAAGAAACGTGTGACATCAAATCCTGTTATAAATTCAATGAATGACACATCATTAGCTCTTTTGATTTTGATGACAATATGTTTTTTTTAGTTATGATGAGAAATTGTAGTAGAGTTTTTGTCACTAAAAGAACCGTTAATTACGTGGTAAACGTTTATTAATCACGGAGTTAATTTTTCAAAGATAATTTGAGATGTATAACTTCTCCCCCACACATGTTTTTTCATTAATTTGCATTAGCGAACTATCAATAAATAGACAGAAAACATAGGTTCCCACCGGGCAAATAAATTTAATTTGAGACTCAAGTCTCATTCCAATTCGCTTATTATTTGCAGGGTTATTTTTTTCACTCTATAAAAAACTCTATTTGTAAACTTTTAGACGCATTATTCTACAGACTAAAGACTTTTTCTTTAGGACGGCATGAAGAAGTGCATTTTTTTCGAATGTAAAAACATGTATACTTCTTTAAAAAAAACCAATTACAGTCCATTTTAAATTAACAAATCCTTCACAATATTTTTTAATGTAATTTTCTAATTGGAACCGAATCCAGGTAACCTCCCGCCGAAAATAAACTTGGACGGTGCTAAATGATCAATTGATTAGAGATAATATACATATAACTACAGTAGTGTAGTGTAATGTGCAAAACATAGCCCTGATTAATTATTAATTTATACATTTTCTTAATAAAAGTCTATTAATAACTACTAATTCTAATAAAATTCTAATAATAAAATAAAATAATAATGAAATAAAATAATAATAAAATAAAAACATAAAATAATAATAAAATAAAATAATAATACGTTCAAATAAAGAAACACTCTCTAACGATTCAATATTACTCCCATACTCCAAAACCGATTCTTCAAATGCCAGCAATTGACCAACATTTGAATTTGAATCCTCCTTTTAATGTTTTGTTTTCAAATTCCCTTATTATAGTTGATACAAGAACAAAGTTGTACAAGAACAAGTTTCTTTTACACTCGCTAATACGTGATAACGGGATTAAAGTTGTAATTAAAAAATGGATGAAAGCCGTCATTTTTTTTATTCTTGCATTTCATGCTGAGCATACAATAGCTATAAGTGGGAAGACAATGAGTTGCATCTGCTATTTCAGTTATTTGCACTTTCAATCAAGTTTTGTTTTGAGTTATTCAAGTTGAAACGGGAATGTGGATGGTCAATTACATTGTTTGTAGTAGGAAGCATTTTAAAGGATTTTTATGCATGCAAAAAAACGGTTGTACAGTACTTACTACTTACCTGCAGTGTACAACCGGCAAATTGTAAATTTGAGAGCATGTGGGACTGACATCATCGACGAAAATAAACTCCATTCATATAGATATCTCTTCGTCAGTGTTGTTGTTGATTTTTTCCATCTTTGATTTTATTATTGACATCATTATACACACAGTAGCAGTAAGAACGTGTACAGGTCGGGATAAAGGGGGCATATCACAGATTTCTCTCCAATTTGAATGATGCAAAAGAACTTCGTACTTTGCTTATACAAAAGTACACAATGGAAACAAATCAGTGAATTATTCATCAGGATTTCGTAAAAATGGCATTTTTTTGGTTTTAAATAAACATATGATTCGTTTGTGAAGGCAAAAAAAAAACGTGGAAAATAACCAAAGGTGCAAAAAATACTGGGTTACATTTTTTTTAAGAGCATAGACTCGCGTTATTAGCTCAAGCGAATATTTGCCCAAAAAAGATAAATATACCAGTCGGAGCCATTTGTCTACTATTACTCATCCTGTGTCGAAAATGGGGAAATATTTGGTTGACTTTGAAGCCTTTTACTGTGCCAGAATTTTTGTTTTAAATAATAATAATGACTAATGACCTATTAGATAATTTAACTTTTAGCTTTTAATTCGTTCCATTTACCCCAAAAATGCCGGAATGATATTTATGTATTTCGAGCATTTTTTCTTTGCACAGCCACTTAAAGCAATGAACACACGTGATGTTTTTAGATTTAATTAAAATTCACCATTTCAATGCTTGAGCCCAAAATATTATAGACGATGAGGAAAAAATATCTGAGTAAATAAATATTTATTGTACTTTTTCCGGGTCAATTTCGGCGTGGTTTCAACAACCTCAATTGAATGAAATATTTTTAAAATTAAGTGTAAAACCCTTTGGAATGTCTGCTTGTCTGTTTTTTTAAAGGAATGATTCATTCAATGAAAAAAACTGTTAGTGGGCGAAAGACAATCTCATTTAGTATGCACATATTTCCTACCTGATTAAAAAAGTTTTCATTCATTCTCTCTTTCTCTCTCTTTCTCTTTTATCACTCTTTCTCCGCCTCTTTCTTTCTTTTCACTCTCTCTCTTTCTTCCCTCTCACTTCTTTCTCTCTTGTCACTCTCTCTTCTCTCTCTCTTTCATTTCTCTATTTCGTCTCCCTCTCACGCTCTCTCTTTCTTCCCTCTCACTCTCTTTCTCTCTTGTCACTCTCTCTTCTTTCTCTATTTCTCTCTTCTCTTTCTTCTCTCTCACTCTCTTTCTCTCTTCTCACTCTCTCTCTGTATTTCTCTCTCTCTCTCTTCCATCTCACTCTCTCTCTCTCTTCTCTTTCTTTCCTCTCATTCTCTTTCTCTCTCTGCATTTAATTCTCTCGTATTTATCTTTCAGTATTTGTTTCTCTCTGTACTTGTTTCTCTTTTCTTTCTCTCATCTTTCTCTGTTCTCTTTTTTCTCTCTTTCTGCATTTATTTATCTCTTTCTGATCTCTTTCTCTATATTTCTGTCCTATCCATCTCTGTCTCTCTTCGTTCTCTCCTTCTGTTTTTTTCTTCTTTCCTTCGTCTCTCTATCTCTGTCTCTCTCTTTGCCTCAAAAGACTGAATGAAGCTGCATGCAAAATAGGTACCAGCAAAATGGAAGTTGTCAAAAGGAGTAGTAGTGGGTGTAAACAAGAGATTTTTATTTCAAACGACCGCATCCACAAAATATACGATAACAACTTCTTTCCCCAGCGTATTTTCCCTCCCTCCATGCACACACAAAAATTTCTTGAAAGAAAATAAATTCATTTTGTTGCAAAAAAATACAATATATTCTTGTGAGAAAACACCTTTTTCAATGTGTTGACAGATAATATGAAATGGTTAAAAAGTTCCCCTCCTCACATGACACGAGAGTCTTCCTCACATGGTCAGGTGCGAGCATCCACCTGAAGAGTTTTTTTTTGGTGGTGTCAAAAAGGATAATAAGACGTTTTTCTTTAATAAAATAAATGAACACCAGTATACGTAACTTGCATGATCAAGAACAAAGAAAAATCCCGTTTTTCATCGGAGAAAATTAGACATGACATCATTTTTGAACGTTCCTCCCAATCTTTGCACCAGGTACTTCTTCATTGTTTCATTATGGAATCGACTACAGAGAAGTTGCGATTCTTGTTAAATGTCATATGAAGAGATAAACATGTAAAAAAAACTACTAACTGCACAAAAAAAATCCTGATGACAGCTTGTTGAAACTTAAATGAGGTGTTTCGGGTGTGAATGCGCCCGTTTTTTCTTAATTACGTGTACCTTTGCAAAAGAAATTCAAAATCGAAAAAAAATTCATTGCAACGGGGAAGTGAGTCAGCTTTAATTTTTACTGTCATTTCCCTTTCACAAGAACCAAAAATTGTTTTTTAACGCAAACTGAATTCAAAATTTGCATATTAACTGTCTCTTGGAATGAAAGGGAAAGGTCCATTTTTTTCGTGGGTGCACCTTTTTTACTCATCAAATGTGTCTTGTGATTAATAAGCACCAAATGTGTACCCATTTAAGTGAATGCTCGGATATGACGTTAAAGAAATCCCGGTGAAACGTTAATGACATCATTTCATGTTTTTACCTCCGCAAATTTAAAGTACAAAAACATGTTAGCAATGATGTAACTATTTAAAAATTAATATGATTAGAGATTGTGTTTTGGGGCTATGTGCAATTTTTTAAAGATAATTTAATTAACTGCAGTAATAAGGAACACCAATTAAAATTAGATTAGCCACAATGAACAAATGTTTTTTCTTGATTTTTTATTGACAAGTAATCTGGTATATGATTTCTTGTACTGTATAATTATAGTTAATTCAAACATATTCAAGGGTTACTTAAACAAATTCAAAAAAGCCAGGGTCAAGGGTCAAGTGTGGGAAGTGTATGAGCACCTAAACTGATAGTGAATCCCAATTACCAAGATTAAATTGCCAAACGAGCAAACACTTCAATTTGGATCTAATCATCATGTCATCGCGGTAATGTTTCCATTGTTATTTATGGGTCGTATATATTTATGTACATTATTATTCATTACATTACGATTTAATATTACAAATACATCCTCAGTGCATCACAGAGATAGTATGACAACATTACAATTTCATTCATGTTTGAACAGGTAGATTCCTGTGGTGTCCGCTAATGGAAAATAATGACCTTCCGATAATGCCAATAGTAATTGCTCCAGAGGAATGTCGATCATTTTTTGTAGTCCATCTAGTCCAAATTCCAAACGTATGTGCCCAAGATATCCTGTATAATCATGACGTCCAAACATGACGTGTACCTCAAAAGTGAAACTGCAGATTAAAATACGGTGACGTTTATCAGGCTATTTACGTGACTCATCAGTTGGATTGGGATCCAAGCCCACAAAAACAAAACTTGACCAAGTCTGCCTTTTTGTCTATTGATTCTCTCCAGACGAGAGATTTCACATTGACGCTTATTAGCTGTATATACAGATACATACATACATAATTATGGAAATGCACTTTTTCATTGACTCGCAACAATTGTTTTGAAAGATCATTTAATAATGCTTTAACGCTTTCATTTCAGAACTTCCTCGGGACCAGCATCAATACCAAATAAGTACATATAATTTGCAAGCAAAAAACGGTTGACAACGTACACTGATAGGGCGTGTTTGTAGTGCCTTTAATTATTACATTGACTGCCATACGCCCGCATTTATATTTCTCAAGTAATGCTTTTTTACCAACTCGTCCAAGTAAGATTTCATATTGTTTGTATGCATATAATAATATACAATATATGTACCTATATACATTCTATACAATATTATACAAATATAAATGTCCATTTTGAGAATCGAATTTTTACACAATATAATTGGGGCTAATATAAAGATAAAATTACACCATGCAAAACGTATCAGAAATGTGCGTCTAAAATCCCTGTCTGGAACTCGAACTTTATTTGCGGCTTTGTTAACGCTTTCTGGATCAACATCTCTAACTCTAAAAAAAACCTGATGGAGCAATAACAGATAGGTACATAATATAGCCTTTTAATATTTAACTGAATGCATACCTAACTGGCTTTTGCGCGTTTTGGGCAAATCTAATGTGACTAAATAATACGTAAGTAATGTATACCTATTTAAATATCTATAGGCCATTTCCAAGTATAATGGCAAAATGTAATAGGTACTATATTTATTCGATTATTCGCCATTTGTAAAGGTGTATTACCAGGGGTGGAGATCGGAATCGAAATCTGAATCCGTAATCGGAATTCATCCGAATTTTTGAGCAATCGGAATCAAAATCCGAATTCGAAAAGGAATTAATGCATGATTTGTATCGGAATCGAAATCCATATTTAATGATCGGAATTCCGTAAAAATCGAATTAAATAT
>JAQGBT010002611.1:0-23152 GCA_034698585.1 Disparrhopalites patrizii | reverse complement strand
ATGGTCCGGTCCGGGCTGTTGGACCAGACCATTCCAAGAATTTTTGGACCAGACCAGACCATGCCCAGCACTACTTTCGGGGTCTGGAAAAAAGTGAAAAACCGTTTTAGTGAGCGAAATATTTGAAGACGTGAGACCTAAGACCGTTATAGTGAAATGTGAAAAACCGCGGGGGTTTCAAAAGGGAAAACCATTATAATGTGGGAAGTACAGTGAAGTCTCTTCACTTTTCTATACAACAATATTGTTTTTTCTGCCCTTCGTACATATAAGCTACATATTTTATGTTCTATGTAACAACTTTTCTCAGTAACAATATTTTTTGCCCTTTCCTTCAGAGTGGTTATATAGAGACTCCACTGTATTTGAAGGCGTGGCTTAAAGCTGTTATAGTGAAAACGGATTAACGGATTCAAAATTTTCCCGTTTTAGTGAAAAAAACCATAGTGAAAATGAAAACACCGTTATAGAAAGGCATTTTCTCATTGAAGGAATGTGTATTAACATCATTATAACGCAAAAACCGTTCTAGCGAGAACTGACTACATTCAATTCTCTCAAAAAGTGCCTCCCCATAAATGCTGTGAAGGGAAGAGAAAAAAAATATTGTTACTGGGAAATGTTGTTACAGTGGACTCTTGCTCTAACAACCATGAAGAGAAGGGCAAAAATGGTTGTTATATGGAAAAGTTGTTACATATATGCAACAGTTAATATGTTCACTACATATACAAAGGGCTGAAAAATAAAGTTGTTATAGAGTAAAAGTTGTTATAAGGAGAGTTGTTATAGAGAGTCCACTGTAGTCGACTCTCTCTATAACAGCATCCCAAATTTCGCTTGTTATAGCGAAAAACTGTTATAGAGAACAGCCATTTCTATGTTAACAATTGGAGAAAGTGTTTGAGGTGAGCATTTTTTGCTGCTGCTACAGGGAGAGTACTGTTATAAAGGGGACCGTTATAGAGAGAGTCGACTATATGTATGTATGTATATAGAACATAAAATATGTACTTTACGTGTTCGAAGGGTGGAAAAAATAATGTTGTTATATAGAAATGTTGTCACAATGAGCCTATAGCTATAGGGAGACGCCACTGTACAAGATTTTTATTACTACAGTTAAGTCTCGTTATAACAGCATCCAACGGGAACAGAAATTTTGCTGCTATAACGTGATTTTTGGCTACTGCTGTTATAGGAAGCACATTTAACATGCTTTTATATACCAGCGGCTCAAATTTCCGGTTATAACGATTTCTTTAACATTATGCCGTTATATAGAGAGTTGTTATAAAGAGACTCCACTTTATTATGGTGCTTTATAAGTAGAAATTTCGTGTATTGTGTTCCAAATGTGATCCATACATGCTCTGACAAATTTGTTTTTTGACAATCTCCCTCAAAATTTGTCTCGTAATTCCCATAAGAAAATTCGGCGTGATAAGGGTCCCCCTTGACATTTTTTTGTCCTCTCATTTAATTTTTTTTTATCTATAGTTACAAGTGTCACGGGGTCAAACTAACAAGTTCACACATTGGGTGGTCACTGAATTGGGTTAGTTTGAAAAAAAGTTTCGTTCAAATACGTCTTAACCAACGAGTGAACCTTGTTTATACAGTCGACTCTCTCTATAACAGTCCCCTGTATAACAGTACTCTCGTTATAACAGCAGCCAAAAATGCTCCCCTCAAAAACTTTCTCCATTTGTTAACATAGAAATGTCTGTTCTCTATAACAGTTTTTCGCTATAACAAGCGAAATTTGATGATTTATAGAGTGCTGTTATAGCGAGAGTCGACTGTATAAGCAAACTTGACCTTCCTTATCGGTTGCTCCCAACTGCGTAGTCCCAGGCAGAAGTCTTGATCAGAACCATGGATTCTCAACAGTAAATAAAGACGTAGACACAGCTACATGGTTTTTATCGTGATGTTATCTTTAATGTGCATTCATTTAAGGCTCATGAAACATCTTCATAAAGACTCATTCAGTCGAATCTTGATGTCATTTCCTATCAACAGTAAATGTGGGCCATGACGAAGCAAAGTAAACACTAAGCACAAATCCAGATTTTACAGCTGAACAGTTCTCACTCTCACAAGTCGTCAGAATCTTCCTTCACAATCTACGGCCATTCCATCTTAAACTGTTTGGGAAGCTCCTTGCTCATTGTCTAGCCATGGCTTTGTTGTCGCTCGTGTTATCAAAACATTAGCTATTAAGTGGATTTACGGGTGTCGGCAGACATCTTCCAATTAAGTGTTTGTAACTATAGGAAGTAGTATTTTGCTGTACAAAGCCACAATTTTGTTCTCTTAATTATTAATTAATAGAACAAACCACTGTTGAATTGCGTACATTTAGTTTAGTGTTGTTTTTTCCAGCTCTTTGATGAAACTAAATCAAGTGCAATCCCTTTGCCAGCAATAAACAAAGAGCTTCAATGTGAAATGTGTACATAATCGTGGACATTGATTTGTGCTGCTGGATTTTATGTGACAGCTTCCAAAGTGCTCAACTTCTGTATGACAACTTCTCTATAAATCACCAGGCATTGTGAGAGAGCTAGAAAATATATTGCCCATTGCCCACTGTAGGTGATATTATACACTTATAGGTATGTACTAGTTACTAGCAGCCATTACACGGCCTCATCATTGAAAGCATACTTTGGAATTTTAAGCACAATTTACAATTACGTACAAAGGCTATACGCACACATGTGTTTGGGATTTATTTATGTACACTATGTATTTACCAACGAATGACACGAAAAAAAATGAATTACAATTCGAATTAAAATAAATCCTTCTTGTTTTTTGGTAATTATGGATACAAATTTAAATTTCGGATGTCTAAAATATAAAACAAAATTCTGATTTTGTTAATATATGCTGTCAGTTACTTAGACACACATTTTTTCAGGAACTTAGACAAGCATTTAAATTTTTTAAAAGCTTATAATGTAATCAGGAAGAATTTAGAGCCTAAAATTAACTAAAGTTATTCGAAAAAAAGTAAAATGCCCAGTATAACTCTACTTGGCAAACTCGAATTTAAAGCAGAATCGAAATTTTTACAGAAGGAATATTGATATTTCTGATAAACTTAAGACAACACAATGATTTTGTAAAAAAAGGGAAACAGCAACCTATAATAAAACATTTTTTAATACCAATTAAGTACGTGAATTCGTACCCACGTCAAATTTTTAAAACGAATTTGTATTTGGAATGCAACTGTAATTATTATTTTTATTCTTAATTCTAAATTCCAATTAAAATATTAGGAATTGAATGGAAGGAAAAAGCTATTTAAACTGAGAAATGTTGTTATATAGAACATTAAATATGTGCCATAATTGTACGAAGGGCGGGAAAAATCATGTTGTTATAGAGAAATGTTGTTACAAAGAGATTTGTTATATAGAGATTCCACTGTATATGCATAGTCATGAAATTGTTTCTAAAATATTTGTGGAGTGTACAAAAATCTTCAAAAACCACATGGAACACTTTCTCCACGCTTATTATTGCTTGCTGATATATGATCTGAAGCCAAATTTGCAGCTTGTTTACTAAAAGGATTTGGCAGGGCTTTCCAAGGCTCATCCTGCCTCCATTCAACCCTTTACGTCCATGTATTCGTATGGGAAACACAAAATCTGGCATTTATATAGGAACAAAAAAAAAACAAAAAAAAACTAGCAAACAAATACCGCGATTCATGGTTGAGGTTGCGGAATGCTACACGATAAATTATTCCCAGCTGACATTTCGCATCTATCAATTACGTCTCTTGAACGGGTGCAAATGACGTAATTTTTTGTAAACCATAATCATAATTACGAGAGCTTCCAAGCCTTCATATATGTGCAATACTGAGCTGGAAGCATACCATATCCTCTATTATGTAATAAAATAAGATATACAATGTACCATGGAACATACTGCGGATTGCGGATTAATGGAGTTTGTAAATGCAACCGCGTGTAGTACAAAGTCCATTAATAATGCAATACCGCAAATGTTGGAAGTCCTCCATTTGCATTTAGGAGATTTAGGATTTACTAAAAATTAAATTAATTAGTAATACAAATGTTTCTGGTTCATAATCTGTAGGATCTGTTGCTCCTTAGAAAAAATCATAGAATAAAAAATAATCTCTGAAACAGAAGAACCACGTGAGTCAACTATGTATGTATAGGTACATATACAGACATTGAAATCTTTGTTTGCTGCATCTGATGTATTAGAACTGGGGAGAAACCCCAAGAAAGTCCATTAAGAACACGTATAGGTACAATTTGTCTGGCAAGAAAAATGTGTAGATAGTGTACGTTTCAAGAGGTTTTGCTTCTGTCTGTTCCTTCTATTTACCTGTCCATTATTTTTTAAATTTCCCAGAAAGCTTCCTTCGGAAGAAGAAGGGGCTCAAAAGACATGGAGCAAGCGTCCTTGACCACGTACATATTATCCGGAGATCACAATAATTTGTACGGATCCACAGCCATCCTAGCGTCCAGTTATGGGAATTTACAGTTCTCCACTTCCTCCGATTTGCCTTTAAGTGGCAAGATACGAAGGTCTGTTTATTGTCAGTGAAATTAAAATGTGATTTTTTCCAGACTTTCATTCAATAAACAGAATAAATTAAGCTTCTTTTGCTTTTTTGGCTTCCATTGTTTCTGACCCGCAGAAAGCACCAACCGCGATGCATTACAAAGGATGGTGAATGCATGTTTGAAGCCAAAAAGGTGGAGAAGCAAAAGCTTCGCTTTATGAGCGATTTATTCACCACTCTTCTGGAAGTTAAATGGCGGTGGACACTTTTTGTATTTTGTTTTGCCTACTTTGGTTCCTGGACAGGTGAGGGATTTTTCCGGGCCATTTCTCCATTATTTTCCTGCCATCGCTTTTGTCTTGTCACAAAAAATTATACAATTCAATCTGAGGAATTATTTTGTTTTTTTTACCAGTTTTTGCGGGAGCTTGGTTCTCCATCCTGTATTTTCATGGGGATTTAGAGAATTACGATAAGCCCGAATGGAAGCCGTGTATCAGTGGGATTTCCAACTTTGCTGAGGCCTTCCTTTTTTCTGTGGAAACGCAGCACACGACGGGCTACGGATTCTACCACCTTGGAGATCAATGTCCCACGGCCATTATTCTCATGTGCATCCAATCTATTGTTGGGGTCATCTTGGAAGGTCTCTTGGTGGGCTTGGTCTTTGTGAAGATGTCACGGGCCAAAAAGCGGAGTGCCACGCTCATGTTCAGCAAGGATGCTGTCATTTGCCAGCGGGACGGGAAACTTTGCTTGTTATTCCGTGTGGGGGATGTTAGAACGAAAACTCATCTCCTGGAAACTCACATTCGGGCACAAGTAATACGGAAAAGGACGACCTTGGAAGGGGAAGTCATCAACTTTTTCCAGGAGGAACTTCAGGCAAGTTTTTTTTTCTATACTTAATTGTGGGCATATACGCATAGACATATGACTTTTTTCAGGATAGACAACGAAAGAACCAAAAGTTTCCCCGTTACAGCTAAAACCCGTTATACATAACTGTACAATTTCAATATTAACAATCGGAGAAAGTTTTTCAAGGGAGCAATTTCTGCCTTAGTTATAAAGCGAAAAACGTTATAAGAGAGTCTGTTATAGAGAGAATCGACTGTATATAATACGATGGAAGTACGTAAAGAATAAATGCATAGGGCAAGCCAGCAAGTCATGCTTTTTATTGCGAAAACATTCAGGAAAAAGCTACAGTGGACGCTCGCTATAACAACCATCAAGGGAAGGGCAAAAATGGTTATTATGTAGAAAATTTGTTGTATGAAACATTTATTATGTAAATAGCATATACTAAGGGCTGAAAAATAAATTCGTTATAGATTAAAAGTTATAAGGAGAGTTGCTTTAGAGAGAGTCCACTGTATTGTGCTTTAAAAAGTGCTGTTTATGACAGAATTGTTGCTTTTTTCCCATTAAAATTAGCTACTTAGTACGCCTTCTGCCTTCAATTTATTGTTCACGCTATTTGATGAGAATTTCAAGAAAGCAGGTTAATTTTGAACTCAAATCTACAGCTTCCAGTAATTTTTACCTTTTCTTGTACAAAATGTAACTATTTCACAGCATTTGTAGAACACTTACTGTTTTTTTTATCTCAACCGTTTTGAAATATGTTCTTTTTTCTAATTTATACTTTTAGTGATTTTTATGCTTTATGTTAAAGTAAAAATTGGATTTAAAGTATCCAAAATTTAAGTTTAAAAAATGTTGGAGCACAAATCGCATGACCTTTCAACTGACTTTCCGTGCTTTCGAGGTTATTGAATTTCTGATTTTGAAAATTCCTGCCTAAAATTCTTCGAGACAATTTTTTAGGATCATTTGACCTTTGAGGCCTTTGACCTTTTATAGTACCGAAACGGTCGAATCTATACTGTGTAATTACTTGCATTGGCAAATTATTATCATTAACCTATTTACATCGCATAATATACAGTGGAGTCTATCCAAAACAAGTCTCTTTATAACAGCATTTAACTATAACAACATTATTTTTCACGCCGTTCGTACATGTAAGGTACATCTTTAATGTTCTATATAACAACATTTCTCAGTAACAATATTTTTTCCTTCTCTTTAGTGTTGTTATAGAGGATCTAGTTGGTACATATTGTGAACTTCTGAAATGTTTTTTGTCCATTCTGAAAAAAAAGTGCAGTATAATGATAATATACATATAACATTGTAAGCTATAGCCAAAAACATATACATATATGTATTAAATTTCTCCTCACCATTTTCATATTATGATTTTTTTAAACATTATAAACTACAGTTCACAAATATGACGATTTGTATGTAATTGTGACCATTCCCATCTCAATTGCGTTAAAAATGTATAACTATGAAAAAATATTAATGTAAGTTATTACAGACAATATATGTTGGGTTATCCCGAAAGTCTGGTTGAATAATTCCGCAAAGCCGAGAAAAAGAAATGAAGTAGGTTAAGTTAATACTTGTATGGCCCCTGAAAAACTTTGAAAATCTTTTGATTTTACAACTTAACGAATTTGCTGGCCATAATTAATGAATAATATAGACAGGCACTAGTCGTCCTAATTTTACATCCTTTCCTTTCATTACGCGGAGTTCTACATTAAATTGGTGGGTGGTCGCAATTACCCAGTTGGCTACATAATATATAAATCATAAATAATGTCATAAATAATATCATAAATAATATCATAAATAATGTCATAAATAATATCATAAATAATATCATAAATAATATCATAAATAATGAATTGGCTACATGTAATGAAATCATCCTGCATTTTAGATATGTGGAAACAAAGAAAAGAATGGGAAAGTCCTTCTCTTTTGGCCGACGACAGTTGTCCATCAAATTGACTCTTCTAGTCCCTTGTACAAGCTTTCACCTTCCGACCTCACCATCCACAACAATTCCTTCGAGATCATCGTCGTCCTGGAAGGCATCGTGGAGTCCACCGGCCTCACACTCCAAGCTCGATCGTCCTATTTACCCTCGGAGATCCTCTGGGGATGCCGCTTTGAAGAGCTCCAGTCCACAAAATCCGCAGCGGTAGGCGAACGGCGATTGGATTATTCCTTGTTCCATGAGACTTTTCCCGTTACCACCACCACATTGAGTGCCGCGGAGCTGGATGTGGCTGCCAGGGTTTAAATGGATTTTTCGAAATACAGATTCCCGGTACAGTGCGAGTCTCTTTATAACAACACTGAAGGGAAGGAAAAAAATATTGCTACTTGGAAATGTTGTATAGAACATTAAATATGCACTTTATATGTACGAAGGATGGGGAAAAAATCTTGTTATACAGAAATGTTGTTATAAAGAGAGTTCTTATAGGGAGACTCCACTGTATAAGTCTGGTGTCAGCACATTCCATTATACCTATTGTGTAAATTTGTAAAAAAAAATATATTCGTTTTTGCGTATACATATAATTTTTAGTTGTAAAAAAAAAAACAGAAATAATAAATCACTTAATAAACCTGCAAACTTAAAATTATACCTACAATTACACATTTATTTTTGTCACTGTGAATTTGGGATTTCTTTGACGTTATCTCTTTCTCTCTCTCTGTTAGTTCAGGCTTGAGAGGTTACACATTGCCTGTGAACGTGAGAGTGAGAACTGGACTAAAAAAGTAAAAGAGTGTCAACGGTGTGACTTTTACCAATTTTTTCAGAGGTGACATGAATAAATACTGATTTCGAGTCAATGGAGTCGTTATCGATGCATTATTTACTTTCCCTGGCATAATCACGTCACATTGTGCAAGAAGTTGAACTTGGCCGTGACACGGGCATGCATTTCATCCTCTGCATTTGATTCCACTGAAAGGTTGATGAGACGAAATACTTCACGGGGAGGTACACATTCTGGTCAAACGTATGCACCGAAATTAACATTTATAGTCGTAAAGTGCCCAAAAAGAAATTAAATTAATAATTATGTAAAAAAAATACAAAAAATGTATTAATAAATTCTCACTGACACATTAATGTATAAACATACGTTTGCCCATTGGACACAGTAATACCAATTAATTGTGTACACAGTACAATGGAGTCTCTATATAACGAGTCTTTTTTAACAAGTCTTTAACTATAGTCTTTACATTATTTTTTCCGCTCTGCGTACATGTGAAGTACATATTTTATGTTCTATATAACAACTTTTCCCTGTAACAATATTTTTGCTCTTCCCTTCAGAGTTGTTATATAGAGACTCCACTGTATTTTCAATGGTTTGTAACAAACCATAGTTACATACAGACATATTACATACTAATTACAAATTACTAATTACTTCTCAGGTTCTCCCGCTTGAAATATTATCCATTAGCCAATTGCAAAAATAATTAGTTATTGACCGGTAATAGCGAATAAAGTAATTGTAATTGTAATTGTGTTGACTGGTATAGGTATATTGTATACATATATACGTATGTGTACTTTTTTTTATCGTAGGCGTGTATCTGTATTTGATTAGGCTCAGATTGTTATGTGTGTGTAATTAAGAATTCATCCTCTGTTGGATTAAGCGTGAATGTCTTGATTCCTAGGTCGAAAATCAACATTTATTTTACAACATATGGATCCTTTTTTTAACAACCGAAATAAATAGTTATATGCATTTTTGTGATTTTGTCGTTTATTGGTATTACGAGTGATTTTAATTCGGCGTGAAACATTTCTTTGATTAGATTTGGATTATACCTTTGATTATAATGGGACTATCTATTTCATTATAGGCTTACAATTTGTTTTTTGAAAAGATGCAGAGGATTTTCTTGGATTAAGCTAGGATTATTTGAGTATAATATTAGGTTAGGATTGTTGATTTTATTTCTTTGATTTCGCTTGTACCTATACACATATAATTATTGCTTGGAAGCAATTAAAAGGCTCATAAAGACATGGCTTATGTAACGGACACCGCGACACGAGTTTTATACTTATACAGTGGAGTCTCTCTATAACAACATTATTTTTTCCGCCCTTCGTGCATGTAAAGTTCATATTTTATGTTCTATATATAACAACTTTTTCCTGTAACAATACTTTTTGCCCTTCGCTTCAGTGTTGTTATAGACTATAGAGAGACTCGACCGTATAAGCACAGTCATAGTCTTTCTTTGAACTTATTATAAGCAGAAGTATTATATTACAAGTCCAAAATTACATACAGAAGATATATCAGAGATGACGACATTTGGTTGCCTCAGTTCTTATGGCCTTTTCAGTCGCAGTGCTAGTATACACGTATTTATGTAAATATAATATTTACTATAATACTTGTACTACATTTAAGCAAATATTAAAAGAAGAAAAAAAGATAGAAAGAAAAAAAGCAAATATTAAAAGAAGGGTACTTATATACCTATCGTATAAGTCATAGAATAAAAAATATTTCCTGGTATTCCATAAGTGAAAATTAGGGCTAATCCAATCCTGCTTGTATAAAAAGATTTCACGTGTGAATTACGGCTGACGAAAGCATTTTTTAGAATCTGGAAGTCGACGATAGAAATAGTTTTGTGGGTTCCTCTGTCGAAACTTTCGAATATAGAGATAACTAAATACTACTCACAAGGTGCAGGAGAGGAGAATGTAGAAAGTAATACGATAGGGATTAAATTTCTTTGTCTGCCGGCAAGAGACGACCCACAATCAGAGATAAGAAAAAATGTACAAGTGTCATTTAAAATGACTCATGTTTTACGTCAAGTAAGCATTCTTTCAGCCATTCGCTTTCTTCATCCACGAGGATCCGGAGTCTAAACATTTGTTCTGGATAAGGCAGAAACGTGACTCAAGTCTTCGACCACGTTTTTAACTTTTTTAACACTTACAACAAATTTTTTAAAATTATTTTTTAAAGTATATACAAATCATTTCAACATGCCCCCATTAAACTTAGCTACGACCGGCTTTCATTATTACGGTACAAGAAAGGCCAGTACGGCTCCTTCTATTCGGAGGAAACGCCAGACAACAGTGACGAGTGAAGGGATTCCTACGCAGTATCAAATTGTTGGGCTCAGGCCAAATGAATTCCCCGTTGTGGGATTGATCGTTCATCCTCGAATTGTTCCCGGATTTCATTACAGGTAAAATGAATGGAGAGAAAAAAGGTTAAAATTAATCCTCTTGTGTCCTTGGCTCACGTATATCATCTGTATATATAACAATGAAATATTAATTGTTTACAGAGTACGTCCCTTGACCACGTCCAAGTACTTATTCGGTGGTCGGGCTCTGGAACTTCTCTCTGTGGGTCAAGGTTACGGGAAAAGAATTACCTTTAAAGCTGACGACGGGGACAGAAATGGAAATTCGTAAGACTTACTTTCATTCTAAATTTTCCTGGTGATTTCTTTGTAAACTGCAGCTTTTAGATACAAATTTGCATTAGGGCCAATATTTTGAAGGTGCTAATTATCTGGATTTTTTTTTACCAAAACAAAAGGACAGATTGCTTTAGTCAGTTAATGGCAGACCTAAATTTTTTGTCCTGTTGTAAATTAGGGCAAGCCAACTTATGCATTTTATTGCTAAAATATTATGCTTCTACCCAGGGCTTACACCATAAATAAAAAAGTGCCTCAAGGTCACTTAAAATGGCATAAAATGTTCCAAAATATTTGTTTTATGCCTTTGGCTTGCCCCACAAATGTGCATTCGCTTAACAGAAGAATAGATAAAAAATAGCAGCAAAGGCTATTAATTATTTGTTGCTCCTCTCACACAGCAATTATTTTTGGTCCGACTCAAGACCAGAGGGATTCGGATTCGAGCTGGAGGTTGTAGCACCCGGAGATAAATTTACTATGTACGACTCCAACCATACTCCAATTGGGACTTGTGAGATCACGAAAAACAAAGTAAATGCGTAAAAACAAAGCCATATCATTCTCCATGATCAAATAAGGGACAAGGGACTTTCTCAATATTGTTTAGTATTTATAAAAAAAGATGATTCAATGATTTTATTTAGCAGTGATGAAATATGATGTTTATAGGAACCTCAAGAAGAGCAATCACATCTCCTCTGGCCGGACGGCACAATTGAGAAATGGGTTGTTGTAAGGCTTTACTGCAAGGTAGGAATTTTACAGAGTTATTGTCACATGAAATTTTTTGGAGTGTGTTATGTATTCGCAAGCATTTTTTAAAGGTTGGGTATGGTAAGATATTTTGTAATGGGTTTAAAAAAAAAGGTTTGTTTGTATTTCGCAAAAAAAAAAGGTTGACTTGATAGATGGTGCCGTGTCGTCCACTGTAATCTCTGGAATCGCAATCTCATCGAAAGCAAGTCGAGGGGCTGCGGCGACCTTAAAGCGGATTATGAACTGTGCTTTGGACAAAACTGCTTGGATTCATCAGAAGGGATTTTTGTTGGTGCCAGGCGTGGATTCACATACGAGGAGAATCACTGTATCTGGAGGGTCTGTCAGTGACATTCCTGTCACTTACACCATCACGGGATTAATTCGTCACGAATTCCCTGTCATCGGTAATTATAATGAGAATATTTTATAACAGATGTTTCTCAGGATTATTCCTAATTCAAGATAGTTTTACATATCATATATGTTCTTATTTGTGTTTTAGAGCGCAGTCAACAATTATAATATTATAAATCCTATTTTTACTGGGTGTACCTCTAAATACGTCAATACGTTCTCGTGTATTTACATGCAAATTACAAAATCAAAATATTTGTATTTAAAAATACGAATGCCAATGGCAAAAACGTTTTTGAAAGCACAAATACCAATTTAAAAAATGTATTTTAAATACGTATTTAAAATACGATGTGTTTTGACCATCTCTGGAATTTACAAAATACAGTGGAGTCTCTATATAACAACACTGAAGGGAAAAAAAAAAATATTTCTACTGAAAAATGTTGTTATATGGAACATTAAATATGTACTTTACAATTCCAAAAACCCCCCAAAAAAATTATTATTGTACAGAAATGTTGTTATAAAGAGAAATGTTGTTATAAAGGAAGGGGAAGGCGAAAAATATTGTTACTCGG
Organism: Disparrhopalites patrizii; assembly: GCA_034698585.1. Taxonomy (NCBI): domain Eukaryota; kingdom Metazoa; phylum Arthropoda; class Collembola; order Symphypleona; family Sminthuridae; genus Disparrhopalites; species Disparrhopalites patrizii. The sequence continues at coordinate 10,525 of JAQGBT010002611.1, read as the reverse complement.
AAATGTTATACGATATATTTAATATGTACTTTACATGTACACCGGGCGGAAAAAATAATATTGTCATGGACTGGTTATAAAAGGACTTGTTATAGAGAGACTCCACTAGTGCTTTTAATAGTGGAATTAATTATTTTCCTCTATATTAAAGGGACGTTCGTGGACAGTCGAGTTCTGCCCGGATTCCATTACATTGTCCGTCCTGCACATGCCAAGAATCCATTATTTGGTGGGAAGGCCTTGAAGCTCCTGAGCATTGGCCGAGGCTACGGAAAGCGCTTCACCTTCCAGTCCGACTGTAAAAATGCGAATGAGCACTATTTCTGGAGTGACTCCTACCAAGAAGGCTTTGGATTCGCCCCCCATGAAATCTTTGAAGGAATGAGATTCCGCATTTGTGCTGGTGCGGGATGGTGTGAACAATTGGGTTTTGCGATTGTCAAGAAATCAGCTACGCCTCAAGTGAGTGTGTCAATAATTACTTAGGATTATCAATAATCGTTCTGACTTCCCGTTCCATCCAGTTTTTTGTCGCCTATCATTTGTGTGCTTTTTCCCTCTTGTGCTAGATAGACTTGTTTGAACTGCCTTAATATTCTACTGGGACATTTGATAATTATAATGATTAATTATCGTCTTATTTAGGTTGAAATCGAGATGGTGATCCTCCCCAACGGTGGCGTTCTCAAGAGATTACGGGTGGAGATTATTTGCTATTTGGAGGTTGGGACGGGCGTGACAAGAGCTGGTCGAGTTTGTGGCACGGCCGTCGTCGTACGAAAGAGCCTGGACTCGCCTGCGGTCGTCGAAAGAATCGAAAACCCTGGATTGGACTCGCAACTCAGTCCCAATCTCAGATTTATCCCGGGCGAACTCATCTTTGTCGCAGCTTGAGGGAGATTTGACATTTTGTACATTAACTTTGGGTCAAACTTCTGCCAGATTTTCCCATACTTTTATCTGTTCACACTGAGGCAGGCACACTTTTGTAACAAAAAAAAAAAGAACGGCTCAATTGTTAAATGCTTGATTTTTATGAAAAACATACGTACATGACTTGTACCGAAATCTTATACAGTGGAGTCTCCATATAACAACTTTGAAGGGAAGGGCAAAAATATTGTTACAAGGGAAATGTTATATAAATTTAAATCCTTTTTTAATGTGAATTGTTTTCATGAAATTCATCTTGCCCATAGAAGCTTTTTGATATGCCATTTTGAGTGGGCATAGATTGAAGGATTTTTTTTTTAAATCTTCAAAAAACTTTTCCATACGAATGCATTATAAAGAAAATAGTTTTTTATTCCCCTTGAAACTTTGCCAGATGGACTTACTCCCTGTAGTCTTTATATAGCTACGATGTTACCAATATTGACGACAAAATTGAAATTGACGTTATACATCTGTGACTGGATACTTGCTCTATTTACTTGATATACGAAATTTTGGGTAGAGGACAGCAGTTTTCTGTATTTTAGACTCGCTAAAATTAGTTTGTAGTATCCAGGCCAATAATTTGCACTGTGATACATATTTTCATATGTTATATTTAAAATATGAAACTTTTTAACGGACAGGAATAAATATGTGGTATTTATATTGAGCAGAAATCTATCAGAAAGTTCTACTCGACGTCATACTCGAAATTATGGATGAGTCATCAGCAGTCATCGGATCTGAATGAAACTTTTTTTCTAGATCCACACAATTTGATTCTGCATGCGATACATGCTTGTACAGTCGACTCTTTCTATAACAGTCCCCTGTATAAAAGTACTCCCGCTATAACAGCAGCAAAAATATGCTCCCCTCAAAAACTTTCTCCATTTGTTAACATACAAATGTCTGTTCTCTACAGCAGTTTTTCGCTATAACAAGCGAAATTTGATGCTTTATAGGGTGCTGTTATAGAGAGTAGACTGTAGTGCCTTGCAGTATTGTTGGGTCATTGCGCGCAGGGGGGTAAGGAGTTAGTGGGGACACTCCCTATACCATCCATGTTAAAGTTGGGTGGTTTTCATCGGTACGGGAGGTCAGGAGTCAATGCGAAATATTTTCATGTGCAGGTAAACAACCTTTTCTCTTGGCTATAATTTGGTAACATTTTTCAAATTTTTTTCAAAAAACACTCCCCAGGCTTAAAATTTGGAAACAAATGTATTCCCTTATTCTGGCCCAGGCTGTACATCGAATGACCCACATGACGTCGTCTTGTATCGCCAAAATCCGGTCTTTCTTGCTCCTATAGACATTAAGCACCAGAAGTGCCTTTATCTGCCCATTTCGGACGTTGAAATCATCCTAAAAATATACAAATATACAGCTCGGCATTATTTTTCATATAATGAAAAATTCCGGCTTGTTTGGAACTTAGTTTACTTAAATATTTAAAACATCTGTGCGTACATGTATTTCGTCATTTATGAACGGAAAGTGACTAACCACACGTAAAACTAATATCAAAACTAATTATAAGCCAGAATGACTTAAAAGCAAATCTAGGTGCTTACATGTTTTTTAAATAGGCTGCAGAAATTGACTGAATTTTTCAATATGTATATACAGCTTCTGCCTATAGCCCAGAAATAATAAAATCCAGATAGAAATACGCCTCGGTGCAGAATTTTATCGCGGATACAGACAACGGAGTCGCAGCCTGATCGGACAAAAATGGGATTTATGGCAATTTTTCCGCGCATATATAGTTTAACATTTAGCAATTTTCCTATTTTTTGAACTGCGCCGAAAACACACCATAACTTGACTATAATTGTTGTGGGGATCAGGATACAACTTCATTGAAAGGAACCGCAATAAAATTCAGCACGAATAAATATTTTTATCTGCCTTTTATGTATTATTTCTGGCCTACGTAGCAGCAACGTGGGAACCGTCAATTAATTTCTGTGGCGTGTTTTCAGAATTTTTGCCAGTTCGTCAATTATGCTTTTAATGAATTTTGCTTATAGTTTTTTGCCACTCGTTTTACTTGCTTTTGGTTACTTCTGGCTCTTAAACGACGATATATGCCCGACATTCGTGGCCCCCGCAAGGCTGATACCATTTGTCTAGCACAACCCAGCAGGGATGACCCTGAAGAATTTTCTCGTACTGCGTCTGGGCCTTCAAGAATATTGGATGGTCAAGATGGTCCCTTGTATTTGTCCAGTTTAATTCCTTTGGATATGGGGAGGTAAACATGGATAAAGTGAATTGCAACTACTGGGAAATGGTCTATACTGATTTGATAGCAATATAATCTGTACAAGGACAGAAGGTTCAGTTCGGAGAAGACGTAGAATGTAAAGGGGGAAATTGGGATCCGTTCAATTGTGACATCTACCGGATTCCCCTGGGACTTGACCAGGGTTGTGTACCAACTCAAAAAGACAAATTGTTCCAGGCAATGCTGAATTTTCTTCTCATTGTCCCTTCGAGAGAGAATCGCTGCCGCCACTGAGCATTCAAGCCGCCGAAGTCTTTTGAGAGGGCGGAAATTTGGGTAAAATTTTCCGCTTCTGCGATTTGGAAGGTGGATGGGATCAAAATGGATGAGTCACTAAATTGAGCAGGACGGACGGGTATGCAAAATTTGCGTAGTTTGCCTGAAGTTCAATGATGATAATAACGACAAAAAAGCAATTTCCGTGTGGATTTAAAATTTCGCTGATCTGCAAGGATTCTGGGGCTGGATGGTGCAACAGATGGCTGTGGCATTGTTGGGCAAGGATGACTGCCAATAAATATATTTTGACATGCTATAGCAAACCGAATGGCGCCGAAATATTTGCTTGACACAACGCTGAACAGTCTTAATGGTGGTACTTTTTTTACGAGTAATTTATTTGCCAATAGTAAAAAAAAGTATACTTTTTTCCATGCTTTTTAGTAGAGCTATACATTTATAAATTTGTAAATGATAAATTTGTACGTTATTTAAATAATAAATTGATGCTGTTAGGAAGCTACAAGTACCTCATGCTAGGACGCAAGCGTTTGTCAGAATATAGAAGGGCTTTTTATTTATTTTATTTGGCAGCTTAAAAGACTCTTGATACAAACAATTGTTGAAATGTCGCGCAAATAATGACTATACCTGTACTTTGTTCACATTAGTCTTCAATAAATCACTAATTGAAGTAAGAACAATGTTACAAAGTTCTGAAATTCACTCTGTATATTTTAATTCGAATTTTAATTCATTTTTTTGGACGTCACTTGTCAGTTATTCGTAATAGGAAGAGGTTTGTTGAGATTTTCTATGTATTGCTGGCATTGTATGTTGCGAATGACGCCAGTCGACCCCTTGTGGTAATTATTCACCTGATTCTCGTTTCCAAATGTGCTACTTTTAGCCGATTGCACCCGGATTTCTTGAGTGATCTCCGTAGTGTCCGTTTGTTTCTGGGACTTTGTTTTAACCTTCTTTTGGTTGCTCTCATTACAGTCGGATTTGGCTGAGGTTTCCATTTCCAAAGGGCCCGTTTTTGTCCAAGTATTTATTCACCAATTTCTTCAGGCTTGTAACCACGGAATTTTGCTTCCTTGACGGAATTTTCCCACGTTATTGTCCTCGGAGTTCTGGATGGAATCTGACTGAACTGCAGTAGGACGATCAAAGTAGATTATCAGCGTCTTGGATACGTTAACAAATAAATTAATTGCTATAATAATCCCAAGAATCGTTGTTATTATTGTGCGAGTAGATATAAAAATAATTCGCCTCTTTACGTCTCTATATTAATCTTTACCACAACGCTACGATCCAATTAGAGCAAGTAATTAGGAAGGGAGCTTCAAAGTGACTTTAATTGTTCGACAGGACGAAATTAATGTGAGTGTATAAGAGCAAAAGTGTAACAGAATGTGTGTTATAAAAAGGTATAACATGTGATTTGTGATTCCCCAGCCAGAATAAATGGATTTTGTATTTTTCTGCTATCTTACCCAAGAAGTTGTTTGTTGTATTTATAGTCATTAATAAGTCAAAATTGACCCCAATAAATGTATACACAGATGGAATATTCAAATATTGAAGAATTATCTATTTAGCATGTTTATACATGCCTATCAGCGTGCATAAATAGCATGATAATCAGTAGGTGTGCCTTATTCCTATAATTTTATTGTATGTACGAGGGTGGTCTGAAAAGTATTTTATATACTTATGGTGAAATAGTCAGAATTCCAATTTCTTTTGATTGTTGCAAAGATTGGTGTCCTGGATGAACGCATACAAAATCTTGATTCTGTAGCTTGAACTCATATCAGAAAACAGGAGAGTCTCAAACATTTAACATTGCTGTATTGGGAGCAAGAATTTTTCAACCAAAAAAATGGTGACTGTCATCAAACTTTTTTTTTCAGCAACAACCTGGTAAAATCCATTCAAAATTAGTGACGATATTGGGGGACATCTCCCCAATACAAATACAATCTCCCTTAACAAAATGGTGGTCTGGGAAAAATTATTTAGCGCAGGATTCACCGCTCACAAATTGAACTTGAGCGATTGCGTAAATTGTTCTCATTGATTGTTCGGGCAGTGAACTGCCACCGTTTGTTTTTTCTGGTCTCCATTAGGTCAAGAGATCAGGAGATGTCGCTGAACACGGTCACAAATTTTCAATGGATTTGACCGGGTCTTTGTTGTTTGAAAAAACAATGTTTGATGACGCTCAGAATGTCTTTTTTGCTAAAATTATATTAATTCCCAACTTTTCAATTATGAGACGTTCCTACTTTACGAGAGCTTAAGCTAGAGAACCAAGATTTTGCATACGTACATACATGCAAGATACCAGTCTGTGCAGGAATCAACAGAAATTGGAATTCCGACGATTGTGTCATAGGTAGATAAAAAACTTTTCATACCACCCTCGTACATACATATATCGTATATAAAATTCCATTAGTACTATAAGCCAAAATGTTTTGTATATCCAGCGTATTGTCCTACCTAGCCAAATGACGCACCTTATTGCTTTCACGAATGACTTATTAAAAAACGTTCAACGGATAACTTATTAACCAGTTTTTTTGCATTATTCTTTTGATTCCTTTAAAAAATATTTAACCATGCCAATTCACGAAAGTGATGAGTATATGTAAATAAAGGACTAAATATGTAAATGGTCAAAATCCATTTGATATTTTTTTGCTTTAGGGAGGAATGCAGATGATCAGTTTGTGGATTAAATATTAACGCAGCATGGCGATGATCTAATTTGGTACTTCACACTCGACAATCTGCGATCGTACACATTAAATATTACCCTTTTTATCTTCAGTATAACCACTATATCTTTCACCTTTGGCTATGAAAAACGTTTACTGTATTATAAAGTCCGTATAAGGCCGAATGCAAATGAATGCAATCAATGATAATGACGAACATTTAAAACAAAGTCCGGACAAGACACGGGCATGACAAAAAAATCTCAACAAGCCAAATTATACATAAATTTAAAATTTTCAAATCACAATCAGCTACAGAACAGCATAATTTGCATTGAATGAAGAAACCTTTGGCAACATAAAAAGTCTGTGGGTGTTAGAAAAAAATTTGGATAGATATAAGCAAATGCACACTTTCAAATAAAATCGAACAATTCTGATTAACTGCAAATCAAGTCCAGTGCTGCTTTAGCTAGAAAGGTTGACACGAAAACTGACATGATTTTTCTTTTGTATTTTGTTGTACATTGTCGGATTATTTTATGCAATGCCAAAATTCGAGATTATTATCCAAAAATAAATAAGAATTTAGCAAGTAAGTTTTCGAATTTAGAAAATGTACTTGCAAACGTATCTTCTAAGTACTTTCTGGATCATTTGAAGCGAAATTTCATAAACATTAAACGTTTCCTATTCCAGTTATGGCACCATTGCAAATTTGTATTAAGAATGCGTCATGCGTTATAATACACGTGTACATACCAGAAGGTGTATGTGTGTGTAGGTATACGTGTAATCGCTGACAATTAGAGCTATAAACGTGTGAGGATTCATATGTACACAATAGTTGACAGATTTATCTCAATATGATTGAGCTTTGTGTACGGGTGATAGCATATTTTACAAACGTATTCTGGACTGTTTAATCCCAATATGATTCATTGTTAAAATTGTGCAGGCGAAATTTCTGCTTAAAAATCAGTTCTTCTTCAATAGCTCGTAATTACCTTTCTACGCACAAAAGCGCTCTGCTTCCGATTTCTACCGTCTATAACAGCGAAACAAGGCTCTTGGCCGTTAAAGTTGTGTCTACACTCAGCCATTTTTGTACGACTATAAGTATAGTAATAACAAAATTCTGCATTCAAATATTCTTTATACTGAGAAAATATCGGTAGTAGTTTATAAAATTCTTGTTTTTCAAGCTCGTTCTATTGTTTAAATACGCCCCAAAATGTCAGACAAACGCCCGCTAAATGAATGGAGGATAAATAAGCCAGTAAAACAGACCGCCGTTGGTTCCGGCAATTCTGTTCGAAACGCTGTCCTTCCAAATGCACAGCCAGCTACGCCGCCTAACCCGACAGCCGGAAGTCAATCCGTTAATCGCGTTTATATCTTGGACGCTGAGGTCACAGGAGGCGCCGTGGGCGATGGAAATACGGTTGACAACTTTGCAGGTGCGCGAAGATTTATTTATTCTTATTTTTTATGTTTATTTATTTATTGCGCAGCCAGTTTTATTTTTGGGAATTTACGTTGCTCACATTCCCGCATGATTCGAATTTTTCCTGTACTTTGCAGCGCCTCAACCTCAACCTCAATTCACGGATTTGACCATACGCCAATTTGACGGTGTTTGGAATTGGCTCCAACCTTTTTTACCAACTTGGATGGTTTCGATAGTATCGGTTCTTATAGGTACAATTATTAAAGAATGTAATGTAATTTGTGGGTATATTTGGGAAACAAAAAATTCAATTAACGTTTTAAAAACCCGCAATTGCTATGCTTTTCCATGTAGGATGGTGGTCTCCAATTGTGTCTCAAAAGAAACAGGACAAACTGGAAGGTCCCAAGGAAAAGTGAAGGCTTGCCAAAAGATGACCAAAATACTTTAGTTGTAAATGCAAAAAAAAAAGATTTGAGCTTTAAATTTATAAAATAATAAATAATTTCCGAAAAGTATAGCCTACAGTCAAAATTTTGAATACAATAGCAAATTTTCAGGCAAAAATATCATTTAAAGACGACGAAAATTTGTAAATAAAACCAAATATGATTAAAAATTCGAAGAAATACAAGCTACAAAAGCCTAAAGTGTATACAGACATGACTATTTATGCATTTACTAAAAACATAATTAAGTATTTTGTCCACATTTTTGATGTGTCCATCCAACCAGTAATTTAATTTTCGCGCTGCTAGAATTCCAAAAGACTAAACAAAACAATAAACGTATATTTATTCTTATAAAAATTTCATTTAGAACGATAACACTTTCCACAATTGAAAATAGAGAGTTGTCGCTTTGGTAATGACTCATTAAATACATAATGAGTCACGCGCATTGTGCAATGACCTAATAAGTCGAAATGTCGGTGTAATGATAATGACACATGGACAGTTTTGAGCTCGGTTCTGGGACTCGTATGATGAAGAAAAAATAATGGCAACAACTACTCATGTAGCATTTATGTGCAGCAACTGATAATTTGTATTAACTTTCGCTTGCTCATCCCAGGAAATAATCTGGATGTCCTACAGCTGACTACATACCTTTAATTTTAACTTGTATTAAACCTTAACCAAATTTTAGTAGTCATATACACCTTACCTTGCTTATATGTTTATACCGTATGTTTCACGAAAAACGCAACTGGCTCTCCCGCTTACAACGTCTGTGCAACAAGGCGTAGACATGAGATCACTGGCTTGTTGGGAAGCCAAGAAGCCAAGCTTCCAGAATTGATAAGTATATTTTTATTCAAAACCTTTCCATTTAAAACTTATAGCATGTGAAACACATGAAAAAATCCCATGTTAAACATATGGGGTTAACAAATCAAAAAAAGATTGTTAGTTACTACAAAAATTTAATAAATATATTTATTATGAATATAATAATAAATATTCATGTGCAAGAAAATAATCTCATCAAGATTTTCGAATATTTTAACGTACGAATACTCCGGCATGCACTTATCTGTAAGTGTGCTACGGAAATTTTTGCAAATAATCTCATGGCGCCAAAACCCGGAAAAGTACGAAGATATTGCTTTAGTCAATGTCTCTTTATTTCCGTTGAATAATTTGTTAACGATTAAATTCGTAAGTTTGACAATGATCTTGACAAAAAAAGGTCTGAATAATTAAAACTTGTTACAAATTTCATTTCTGATTGGAAAGTAAAATTTTCCGGAGTGAAATCTCCTAATCAAAGCTCAATTTTGTGACTCCTAAGCAGTTTGAACAAGAAGGATGAGTGAAAAATTAGAAGTAAAATATTAATTTTCATTTATATTCCAAAAATATTGGAAAAATGAACATTATTATACTGGAAGAAAATCCTCGAATGTAATGTAGTATCATTGACGGTATGTTTGTGATTGGTTAACCCTCATATGTTAACATGTGATTTTTTCACGCGTTAAGCATACCATAATTATTAAATGAAAACGTTTTGAATAAAAACACATATCAATTCTGAACGCTTGACTTCTTAGCTTTCCAACAAGCCTATGATTCCATGTCTACGCCTTGTTGTACAGAAGTTATAAGCAGGAGAGCCGGTTGCGTTTTTCTTGAAACATACGGCATAATAATTCTTGCAGTAGAGTAGATCAAAATGTTTCCAGTTTATCGAGGTCAACGCAAATTCCTAGCAATAATTAATGCATGACCGCATCGTAAATAGGAGTTGTTTACGGTGTATGTTGATGTCAATTCTATAGAGTTCCTATACGAAGAGTTAAAAAATGAAGGTGCTATAGGGAAGAAGTCGTTCTAAGAGCAATGGATTCTCCCATTCGGCTGAATCACCGAAAGGCTTTAATAGTCGTTTATAGATAGAGATGATACTGATTTCTGTACATACTGCGATTACTTATATACATATATGGAAATGAGTATAGCAATGGTTTTAGGAGCTTATCAAAGGAATTCGGGTGACTATTCCCTTCTTTTCATTTCAGTCTGAAATGTGTGAACACCAATAAGTTATTAACAGTCAATATACATATATTATTTTAGTCCAAACGATTGTACAAATTTTATCTCGAACAAATTTCCGCCACACAATCACGCAACTTTCAGAAACTAAATCCCTTTAAATTCCATATTGACCACATATCATTTAGATCTTCGTCTCATCTGTCTCGCAAACGAATGTTCGTGTAATACAATAAACGCCTGTGGTTTGCTCATTCAATCTTTTACTAACCTACACAATTTCTCAGCCATATTTCTTACAGAGAGCACTTGAAATACCTTTTTTTTCATTTGAAATATTTAATGCTCGTACGTACACGTTGTCACCTGATTGAAAATCATGATCTCTCTTGTT